>PVHP010006426.1:0-60579 GCA_004024765.1 Zapus hudsonius | reverse complement strand
GGATTTATGTGTGTACTGGGGCCAGCCGACTTTGTAAGGAAGCATGTTTAAGTGCTAAGTCATCTCCCCAGCCCCATGTCCATTTTTCTAAGAGCATCCAAAGCATTTACTTGGTTCCCAAGGAGTCTCTGAATAACTGAGAATGACTGAGAAATAGACCAAGATAGTGAAGGAGGAATCACAGGCACATCTGAAGAGTCTGAAATCAGAAGACAGAGCTGAGTCACAGGGTGAAGATCAGGAAGGAAGGGGCAAGCAGTGGCCTAATCCACGCCAGGTGGGACCCTCCAGGTCTGCCAGCTCACCAGGATAGGGCTCCTGAAAGTTACATGCAATTCTGCACGACTATTCACAATCCAAAATAAGTCATCCACAGTAGTTCCCACTCACCATAACTTTAATGTTGTTCATATTCAAGTCCTTTGCAGACTGCTCCTCTGACTCTTCTTTGGACAGAGGAGCACCTTAGGAAGAGGGAATGAGTGCTGTCCCCGGGATGCCCATGGAAACACATGAGCATTATCTTGTAATCAACTTTTGTCAGAATATATGGTTGATCTGGTGGGCTGAGGTTTAATTAATTTAAATTTAATTTAAAATTCATTTTAATCACAGAAGCCACATTTTAAGTACTAAATAGCCACAGATAGCTAGTAGTTACTATACTAAAAAATAAACTCATACAATACTTCTATTATCACAAAGTCTTTGCTATACAATTCAGCACTAAACTTCAAGACATCAATAGTTTTCAGTAGTGATAGAGAAAGAGAGAGCCTAAAGTGAGCAGAAATCACTATAGAGTCATTGTTGCAATGACCTTATTATTGCTGGAACAAGGCACCTGACCAAAAGCAGCTGATGGGAGGAAAGTTGTTTACTTTGGCTTACAATCTCAATGGGAAGTTCCATGATGGCAGGAGAAAGGATGGCATAAGCAGAGGCTGGACATCACCTCTTTTCCAACATCAGGTAGACAATAGCAGCAGGAGAGTTAAGCCCAGTCTTAGGAAGGGGAAACAGAGTGTAACACATCAAAGCCTGCCACCAACAACACACCTCCTCCAGCAAGGTTCCACCTCCCAATTGACATCAACTGTGGACCAAGCATTCAAAACACATGAGTCTATGGGGGACACCTAATTCAAACTACTACACTCATAAAGGAAGTGGGCTTAAGTTGAGCCTCTATGAGTATAAGATGAAGGCATAGAAAAAGCATTTCCTGTGGCAGGAACAAAGGTGAAAATAAGAAGACAATGAGCACAGGCTTAGATGAAGCCTGGTATATATTCATGATGAATGTATAATGCAGGAATAGAAGAATGAATATATATTGTTACAGTGAAGGAAATAAGATAAGTGGGAAGGATGAAAGGATTTCAATGTCTGGTGCAACAAAGGCATGACGATAATAATAACTACTAACACTATCTCTTATTTAATGCTTATTGTATTTCCAGATTTGTATGAGAGGTTTATATAAATTATTAAACTTATTCCTCATAGTACCAGAAAGTAATTATTTTTAACTCTCTGATAAGAATGACAAAACCTGAGGGCTGGAGATATGGCTCAGTGGTAGAGTACTTGCCTAACATGTACAAGATCAGATCTATAGGTTTACAAAAAATAATAATAATGACAAAAATTTATGTTTGGGGGCTAGGGAGATGGCTCTGTGGTTAAAGGTCCTTGCTGGCCCAGCCTGATGGCATGGGTTCGGCTCTCCAACACACTCGTAGAGCTGGATGAAAGTGGCGCATGCATCTGCTGTCCCAAGACACCTACACCAATAGGAGGCAGAGCCAGGAGAATCCGAAGCTGACATTTGTTTACAATCTATCAGTTCCTTTACCACACCAAGAGGCCCTGTTTCAAAGAAGGTAGAGCACAGATGCCTCAAAGTTGTCCTCTGACCTCCACACAAGTGCCATGGCACGTGTACCCACACACACACGGATAAATAAGTAAAAATGTTTTAAAATGTGATGATGTCTACAGAGTTTATTTAACATTCCCAAGGTCAACATGGAAATGGTGGACTGTATCTCAAACCAAGACCATTGTCAAAAAGCCTTCACTTTCATTTTTTGTCGTCCCTGCCTCGCCTCCAAATTACATTCTTTTTCATTGAGTAAAGTGTTTGCTTCTGCCCTTTGCAGTGTAAATCTACAATATAAAATTTCCAAATCATCTCTCCCAATCTTTAGATTTTTCCAAAGCTTGGAGAAACACTCTCTAATTTAGAGTAAATAAAGTTTAGAATGCAAGAGGAAGAACATGGCAGCAGGGAGTGAGGAAAATGACAAAGACTGGCCCTATGTTGTGAATAAGGGACATCTAGCAAAAGAGGCTATTGTGTATGAGGCTTCGGTGACTTTTAAAGTGAAAGCGATGCCAAGGCTGTCGCCCTGACTTCAGAACCCCATCTGTCTATCCAGTGTGCAGGGCAGAGTTCCTGACTCTGTAGGCTCCTGACATCTTTGGCATCTTTGTGGCTTCACCCACTTCTCATTGCACCAAGAAATTGCTAGTTATCTTCATCAGTAGGGCTGCATGTATGACTCCTTCCATTTTTAATCATGAGTACAATTTGAGCTGGCTGCTCACAGGGTGGGTCTGAGACCATCGATTAGAACGAAAGGTTTTCCACAGGAAGGAGGGATATCAACATGTTTTTCCATGTTGTTATGCATTTTTATAAAAATAAAATATAAGTTAATGAAGTCTAGCAATTCATCTCAAATTATTATAGAAACAACTTGATTGCCGCATTTAGAGCAAGGTTTAAAGAAGTAAATATGCTTTGTTACTGCCTTCGGCAGCCACCGTTCACTGCTTAATCGAACCTTGGCAGTCGAGTTACACTTAAACTAGAATCCACTCCGTGTCTTTCCTTGGAGTTAAAATCCTGGGTAGAACTGATGCATGGTTCTTTTTTTTTTTTCAGGGTGTTAGAGATTTTGGCATCAATAAACATTCCACATGGTTTCTCTCCAGCTTTTCACAATTTCATGATTTCAGCTGCCTTCACATAGCTTATCAGTGAGAAGGTGCCCTGCTGTAGTCTTGGCATTCTAATTACCAGTCTTGCTGTTTAATCACTGTGCTCTTCTTTACAAGAAAGACTGACCTTCTACTCCACACCATTGCCAACAGCCAAGAAGAGAAGGTGATTAGAGCCCAGCTACACAAAATCTTTATTGTAGGAAGGACGGGGACACACACACGCACGCACGCACACACATGCACGCACACACGCACGCACACACATGCACGCACACACAGGACTCTTCTAGGAAAAGGGTGGTGGTCCAATACAGGGAAGGCCTTCTCTAAATAACCAGCTCATCTTTCCATGACAATCAAGTGTTTTCCTATTGTTTATTAATAAGGGCTAAAGACCTAACTTACAATCCTTATCCTATCTCCCAATAGCTAAATAAAATGGTATTTTTAAGCCAACATCGAGTTGAATTTTTCTACAGTACCTTATTTTCATAGGTTGTCAAAAATATGAGTAAAACATCCTATTCTTATGTACAAAATATCCAAATGTGTACATCATAGGAATGTGTTTTTCCTAAATTCTGTTAGGAATGGTACTTTTATAACAAAATCAGAACACAGGGGATGTTAGCTGGTAAATATGAGATGGTGTTGGTTTTGGAAAACATCATTTTGTAACCACCAAGATAAAGATTGGTTCAAGCAAGAGTCATAATGGTTGTGAAGTCTTGAGGGAAATGTTGATACAGAACAGAGTCTCTGCACAGTCTTCAAGAGTCCCCTTAAAGGTGGATGATCAAAACTAGCATCGAAATGAGAGGCAGATGCACTGTGTCTCCAGATGGGATGCATCTGAAGGTTATGCCTGGAATGCATAATCTGAGCCTAACCATAAGGAAACATCAGACAAACCTGAAATGAAGAGCATTCTTTAAAAAATAAAAAGACTTAATTTAAAAAAACAATGCCTTTAAAATCATTAAAAATGACTGTAGAAATGTTCCAAATTAAGGAAAACTAAAGAGAAACAATAATTAAACACAATTCCTGAACCTAGACTGGATCCATCCTTCAAATAAAGGCATAGGAAGAGCATTTATCTAGAATTAGATAGAAGTGTTGTATCACTATTAAGCTTAATGAAATTGATAACTGTATTGTGTATAAGAAGAAATCTTTATTGTTGGAAATATACATTGAGCTATTTTGAGGTAAAGGGTCATGGCAACATTCATTTAAATTGCTCAGGAAAAAAAATATCTATGTGTGAATGTATGTATAAGAGTATGTGAGCACATGCAAAGGAAAAGGCCAACTGAGGAAAATGTTACCAGTGCACCAATAAGGAGAAAGACCATGTTGGCGTTTGATGTTCTGCTATGGGTTTGAAGTTATTTCCAAATGAAATCAAATAGCAACAACCAACATACACATGTCTGTGTGTGCCTGCACAAACAGAAAATTGAGAGAAGGGAGAACCAAACACGACCATCCACAACCCTCTGCCAGTATTTATTCCCACTTCACTGGTCCTAGCCCACTTCCTGTAAGAGGAATGACCACTGTCTCCATCATCCCTAGTTCTGGAGGCAATATCCTCTTCTTATGTTTTTAATAAGTCCCTCTAATAAGTATCTGGGAGAAAAATGAACAATTTTTTAAATTTTGTCTTAAAACTACTCTATGAGAAAAAAGAAGGGCTGGAGAGATAACTCAGCGGTTAAGGCACTTGCCTGCAAAGCCTAACGACCCAGGTTCAATTCCTTAGCACCCACATAAGCCAGATATACAAAGTGGTACATGCATCTGGAGTTCGCTTGCAGTGGCTAGAGGCCCTGGAATACCCATTCTCTCTCTCTCTCTCTCTCTCTCTCTCTCTCTCTCTCTCTCTCTCTCTCTCTTTCTCTCTCCCTCTCTCTTTCTCTCTCTCCCTTGCAAATAAATAAATAAAATATTTTTAAAAAGAAAGAAGCAAAAATAACACAAAACATATACAAAAGTGAACTTGCAGGTAAAGTTCTCAGTGCGTGAAACACTTGCAGCATGTGTGAGTCCCTGAGTCCCCATGTAAATACATGGTGCGATCTGTAATCCCAGCACTGTGGATGTCATGGTTTGATACAGGTGTCCCCCACAAACAATTGAATGTGTTCTGATAGATCAATCCTCAGCTGATGGCAATTCGGGAATTAGAACCTCATTAGAGCTGTGTTGTTGGGGGTGGGCTTATGGGGTTATAAGCCAGCTTCCCCTTGCCAGTGTTTGGCACACCTTCCTGCAGCTATTTCCAGTGTTGTGGCAGAGGTGATGTCCAGCCCTCTGCTCATGCCATCGTTTTCCCTGCCAGGATGGAGTCTCCACTTGAATCCGTAAGCCAAATAAACCCATTCCTCTACAAGCCACTTTTGTTTGGGTTCTTTCTGCGCAGCAACTAGAAAGCTGACCACAACAGTAGAGATAGAGACAGGGAATCCTTGGGACTCGCTGGCTAGCTAGCCTGGCCAAACCAGTGAACTCTAGGTTCAGTGAGAGACCTTGTCTCAAATAATAAGGTGGAGAGTGACTGAGAAACACACCCAACGTCAACCTCTGGCCTCCATACACATGTGATGCACATGCATGCACACCACACATACATACGAATGCAAAAAGAAAAAAACCTATGCCTACAAATTTGATTTTTTTAAGTTGACTAATGGCTTAATCTTCTTTTGGCCAGCACTACTTAGTGTGTTGACATCATCTCTGACCTCTTTGAAGTGCCTGAAGTAAAGATTTCTCAGCAAAGTTTGAGCCTGGAGTTGACTGACAACCATGTGACCTTCATAGCAAGTACTGTACCATCAGCCCCAAATTCTATCCACTTCATAAAAATGACTTCTCCCCACCATGACTCAGGGAAATGAGCAGAAGAGGGGGGTGGAAAAATTGTAAGAGCCATGGTGGGGGAGAATATCCAGAGACATTGCCCCCCTCAGCAACAACACACAAAGGTGGGGGGCAAGCCTGACTGCCTCCTGTGCTATCCATAACCCCTACTCCATAATTGATCCAGTATGCCCACTGAAGAGGATACCCAGTGAATTGGGGACAGGTAGGAGGGAAATATGGATACCAACACAATATTTGCTCATACAATGTATCTAATTTTGGATAATAAAGTTTTAAAAAATGAAATAATGAAAAATGTAAATAAAACTTATCTAAATTTCAAAAAATAAATAAATAAATAAAAATGACTTCTCTTTCCACTAAAAGTTGGCATGCCCACCATGATCACAAATGAGGTTTAGCTCTTTATTCATACCCCAAAGATCTAAGTGGGGATCTTTGTATTATTATCTGTGTGTGAGTGTATATGTATCTATACGATGTGTGTGTATGGCACATGCAGGCCACATCACACATGTGGAAGTCAGAGGACAATCTCTCCTTCCACCTATTTTTTTAGACATGATAACTCTTGTCGCTGCTGCTTATGAGCTTCCAGAGTCTCTCGGCTCCACCTCCCGTTGTTGTAGGCATTTTGGGGGTTACAGACACATGTGCCACTTGCATCCAGCTTTGCATGGACACTGAGAAGGATCAAACTCAGGTCATCAGGGTTGCAATCAAGCACCCTTAACTGCTGAGCAATCTCCCCAGTCCCTAAGTAGATACCTTAATGTTTTAATGTGAGTTGATGATAGCTTTCCCCTAATTTGGGAATTGTGTAAGAATAAAATAAGTTTGATTGATTATATGACTATTAATAATGAATTATTATTGAAAACTGCTTACAGCACTTAATAAAAATCTTTCTTCTTTTAACTTTAAACAATAGCATGCTATTGAATCAATAAGATCCCATATGGTCTACGGAGGTTCATGCTGTCCTGAGTTTGTTGACAGTGGAGAGAAGACAGACACATCCAGGATGCAATGAACTGTCCTTTTCCTTGAGCCAAGTACCACCCTCACCCAGTTGTACATGTGCTCCTGAAGACACACCCAAAGGCTCATCTCTCCTCTGTCCCATACCTACCATCACATTCCCACCACCACCAACACTCACCCTTCCATCTCTTCTGCCAAAGTCTGGCTTTCCAACTTGTTTATATTTTGTCTTTTAATCCAAGCTGAGTTCATACTAGTTATAGTAAGCTAAGTCAGTATAACAAATATGTTCACAGTTGTAATTGGACAACACAAAAGAAGTATAAAGCGCTCACATGATAGTATAAGGCAAACATTTCTAGGTCAGCAGGAAGCTATTCCTCACCTACTAGTTCAGGGATTTAAGCTCCTTCTATTTTGTGGCCAAAGTCTCTCAGAACTCTGCATACAGATGACAGAAAGGAAAAGACCAGATTGAAGACTCATGTGCCTCTTAAAGGCCACAGCACATAAGTGGCACTCTCAGGGTTGGAGAGATAGTTCCGCAGTTATGTGTGCTTCCTGAACAAGCATGAGGGCCTCATGGAGCCTGAAACAACCTGAATTAGAATCTTTAGATGCCATGTAAATAGTCTGGCCTTGTCACACACACCTGTAACCCCAGTTCCATAAAGGGGAGCAAAGAGACCAAGGATTTGTCCAGGGTTGTGAAAAACAGACTCTGGCTCAAATATGAGCAGGTAGAAGAGAGATAGAGTGGGACACGGGACCAGCAGGTGATGCACAGGGTGCAGAAAGGACACATGTACACACCACACAAGCACATACATACACAGACATGTGCACACCACACAAGCATGTGCATACACACACATGTGCACACCACACAAGAACATGTGTACACACCACACATGCACATGCATACACACATGTGTGCACACCACACACACACATGTGCACACCACAAGCACATTCATACACACATATGCACACCACACAAGCACATGCATACACACATGTGCACACCACACATTCATGTGCAAACACATACATGTGCACACCACACATGCACATGCATACACACATGTGCACACCACACAAGCACATGCATACATACACATGTGCACACTACAGAAGCAAGCCCAAAAAGAAAAAAGCCAAAAAAAAAGAAAGAATATTAAGTATTTCATTTAAAAACTTATTCACGTGACCTTAGCTACTGAAAGACAGATGGGAGGTATAGTCTCTGGCAGGGCATCTGCTTTCTAAGACAGCTCAAGTCAAAGGGAAGAGAAGATATTGATGGACATTCAGCAGACCTAACCATGATACCCTAAAACATAAAATGGGGAAGGTTTGATAATGATTGTACCACATAAGAAAACAATAGGAGGTATCTGAAAACTCATTTTCCCTTTTGAATTATGTTGGTAGGTATTTTCCCCCCAAGGAAATTTTGATGTTACAGGTTTTATGTTTCTACATGTATCTATATTTTTTTCTGGACATGTCTACTAAAAGTTCTGAGTCTTGTACTTAATTCAGAGAGGAAGAAAGAATGTCATGGATTTTTGGTTAAGACCAATGTAAATATTATAGGTCAAAATGCTTCACCAGGCAAGAGATCAGACAACTTTTCTGGCCCCAGATACTTCTTTAAGATCATTTTCTCTCTTCCACCATGACTCAGGGAACTGAGCAGAAGAGGGAATGGAAAGATTTGTAAGAGCCATGGTGGCAGAGAATATCCAGAGACATTGCCCCCCTCAGCAAAAACAAAGGAGAAAAAAAGAGATTGTTTTCTGTCCATCTTCTCCTCATGTGCCACACTCCAGAAGAATCCTGCTTACTCTTTATAGAAGAATCCAAGCACATGTGTGTCTCCTTGTTATTTGCATCTGCTCTTCCTTCTGCCTAGAACACTCTTCTTCCAGATATTGACCAGCTTTCCCCCTTTCTGAATTCAGGTGCTGAACAAACACAGCCACTTTAGGGAGAATTTTCCTGACTTCCCCATCCAACAGAAAAATTAAGATCTTTTCCAAGTCCCCACATCACTCTACCCTTACCCTGCGTTTTTCAAGTAATCCTTAGAAATATTAGAGTATGTTATAAATGTATCTATTTAATAGCTTAGGCCCACCTTTCTCATGGGCATGTCATCCATGTGTAGACAAGGGCTGCACTTTATTACTATCCATTGATAACTTAGAGAAAATTGACACAATGTAGCTATACTGTATTTATTAGATGAATGAACATATTTGATCATTTATGAGCAAAGTCAGAAATAAGTACTGTTCAAACCACATTAATATTCAAAAAGTTCCATAAATGAAAGGAGTTTTAGTTTCTCTAGTTTCCATCACCTGTTTTTAAAGATTATGAGTGATGCCTAGGTGATTATATGCTAAAGAATGAAATTATTTCTTTACACCACACAAAAGTGGAGCATACACATAAATGCAATAGCTAAAACTATAAACTCTTAGATAAGAAGTAAATCTTCTCTGAAGAGAATGTCTTAAGTTAGGATTTCTTAGATACAACACCAAAAACACAACAGATCAACAAAACTAAGTAACATGCCAGGCTTATTGGTGCACACCTTTAACCCCAGCACTTGAGAGGCAGAGGTAGGAGGATCTCCCTAAATTGGAGACCAGCTTAGTCTCCAAGTGAGATATAGGTCAACCTGGCCTAGAACGACATCCTACATCAGGAAAAAATAAGTAAATAAACTCGTCTTCAATTTTTAAAAAACTTGTTCTTCAAAAGACACCATCAAGGTAATACAAGATGGGCTGGAGAGAGAAATCAATAGGTAAAGCACTTGCACACAAGTGTGAGTCCCTGAGTTTGGATCCCCAGACCCACACAAAGCTGGATGTGGTACCACATGTTTGTAATCCCAGCACATCTATGATAAGAAGGGGGCAGAGACAAGCGAATCCCAGAAGCTCACAGGACAGCTAGCCTAGTATATGCAAGTAGCAAACAAGAGACTTTTCCTCAAACAAGGTAGAAAGTGAGGACTGACACCCAAAGTTGTCCTCTGACCACACACATGCCATGGTACATGCATGCGTACACACACACACACACACACACACACACACACACATCATACATATACACAAAGATTTAAAACAAAACAACTCCCACACATTATAGAAAATTATTTGCAAATCATAACTCTGATAAGGGACTTGCACTTATAATGCATAAAAGATTCTAATAGCTCAACAATTAAAAGGATTGAAAAGATTAACTACAACCCAAGTTAAAAATGGGGAAAGGATCTGAATAGACATTACTCCAAATAATAAGCATAACTGGTATGCAAATTATATTTCAATTTTAAATAAAACAGTAATGGGTCCTTGGTAGGTTTCTGCACTGTTGATACTTAACTTAAACTATATTCTAGTACAATGGTTATCAAAGTGAATATCCACATCCTTGGGGATTTGTTAGCAAATTCTCTGGCCCATTCCTAGTGAATCAGAAACTTTAGGGTGGAGCCCAGTAACATGTGTCTCAACAAGTAGTCCAAGTGATTCAGGTGACCAGTAAGGTGTTAAATCCCCGGTCTACTTCTCTTGACAAGGAGGCACATAGGATCTATTTCCCTGGGACCACTTTAACTGTACACCATTCCTACCCTATCCTCACACTAGAGATATTCAATAAGCCCCTTCTTGCTTTAAAAATAATAGACAGTGCTCCTCTGCTCTTTTCCATTCTTTCTCCACATATGCAACAGCTCCTGTCCTGTTTGTTACTATATATTCTCACCTTGATGATTTTCTCTCTCCATGGGGCCAGCCCAATAGAGTTGATACCCCATCTTTAAGTTCAGGGTAGGAGATCCCACTTCTTAGTCCTTGGATATATGAAAAATTTGATCTCTTTCCAGCACACACTGTATTGTTGTATGGGTATTTGATTCCAAATTTGCTATTCCCTCGGGTATACAGCTCCCTTGCAACTCTGGAGAGAAAGGTTGCTTTTTATGCCAGAATAGGGGCAGACTGAGCCTCTGCAAGAATGTCTTCATCATAGTATCAAAACCTCACCTCAGTAAAACACTTGCCCTATAAGCATAAGGACCTGAATTCAGATCCCCAGCAGCCAATGTCAATGCCAGGTGGTGTGGGAGCCATCTGTAATCCCAGCACATGGCAGGTAGACAGGGGATCCCCAGGAATAGTTAAACTAGCTGAATCAGCAAGCTCTGAGTTCAAGTGAGAGACCCTGCCTCAATAAATAAGATGAAAAGTGATCAAGGAAGACAACCTGTGTTGACCTCTGGCCTCTACATATGTGCATACATACATGTGCATGCATCCACACACATGCAAAAACACATATAAATATGCACACACCACACACACACACACACACACACACACACACACACACACACACAACTGGAAAAAAGCATGCTTCACCCTTAATTCCTAATACCTAACAGCATGAGACTTTTCACATCACCAAGGTTTTTATGATGTTCTCCCCACCTAACAGACATATATGAACCTCTGCAATTTTTTTTTGGTGTGTGTGTGGTGTATGCATGTGTATATGCACTAACGTGCAGGAGTGCAGAAGTAAGAGGAGGATGTCAGGTGTTCTCTGTCATTTTTCCTTGAAACACAGTCTCTCACTGAGCCTGGAGTGTTTATCTTGGCTGACCATCAAGCCCCAGCAATCCTCCTGTCTCTTCCAATCTCAGGGCTGGGGTTACAGGCATATGTGGCCTCACCATATTTTTACATAGGTGTCAGGAATTGACCTCAGGTCCTTACTGTTTACACAGTAAGTGTTCTTAACCATGGAGCCATCTCCTGGACCCAGGAAGCTCTTTAGTTACCCACACCTGCCCCTTCAGGCTCAGCACATGGGGAAGCAGTTATGCACGTAGTCTTTATATGTTCATTGGGATTCGATGAGAAGCTTAAGAGCACAGGCATTCTCTAGGCTCTCTGAGAATCAGTGGCAGAACCTGTAGCCTTGTGTTGCACAGCTCCAGGCCTATCCCCCTCAAGCAAGTAAACCCCTTACATCTAAAGATAGGTCACCTGCCCTCGTGTGGGTCATATCTGGATAAAAATAGGTGGCTTCTAAGGGGGACTGGAGAGATAGCTAAGTGCTTAAGGCACTTACTTGCAAAACCTAATAACCAGAGTTTGATTCCCCAGTACCTACATAAAACCAGATGCACAAAGTGGCTCCTGCATCTGGAGTTTGTTTGCAGTGGTGCAGTGGCTAGATGCCCTGGATCACCCATTGTCTCTATCCTATTCTCTCTCTCTCTCTCTCTCTCTCTCTCTCTCTCTCTCTCTCTCTCTCTCCTTGCAAATATTTTTTTAAAAATAGGTGACTTCTATACACCAGGTTAAATGTACAAGCATGTGAGTGTATATAACATATCGAGACATGGAATAAATTTCTCTCTGGCCCTTTTCCTATAACAAAAAAAAAAAAAAAACAGGAATAGAGAAAAACTTATCAACTGAAAACCCAGAGCTAAGTTATCAGAAAGCAAATTAAAGCTGTTGGGTATTTTTGTTGAAACATCTCTACCTCTGAAATCTAATTTCTTGCAACTTTCCATATAGGATCTTGTGTTGTATTATTTATAAGAAAATAATATTCTGCCCTCCCTTGACAGCATTTTCAGGCTGCAGAAACCAGTGCAGCCATGAAGTAACAGAATAATTTTGGTAATGTTTCCATAGCTACCTTGTTTCGAAGTGAGGTTTGTTCTGTTTTAAAGTCTACTGACCTATGCACATCCTTATTTGAGGCATTTTCAAACTAATCCCTTACTTGCATATTATTGTCTAATGTTCTTGTTATTCCTACATTTAAGGGGGCCCTGGGAGCATGAATATGGTAAGCTTTCTAGTTACACATAACAATGTAATTTTTCCCCTTTTTCCCCCATCCCTTTCCTATGTATTCATTCTGTCCTTCCCTTGGAATGCAGGCAAAACAGTCCAGAGGTTTTTGGAAGTAAAGGCTGTTTAAGGTACACTTGTGCCCTCTTGTGGTCACTCTGGCTTTGTGGTTTTCTTCCCAGAAGGTTCTTAGACAATTGATTTTACAAGAGGTTAATGAGAAAGGATACCTCGAAGCTCCATTGCTAATTGTCATGGGCATCTTGGTGTCAGTGTCTTTTGCCCCTGCAGGTACTAGGGTCTGTCTAAGGCAGGTAGCCTCTCCCTGAGTGTTTAGAGGCCCCTGCACTCTCCTCCAATAGAAGCTTCATTAGTAAGGATTGCTATTCTAGGTTCGGCTTTGCAAAGTGACCTGCAACACAACTCAGGAGGAGGAAGATGGTGGACCAGAAATTTATCAGGAAGGTCTGAAATGAATAAAATCCACAGAAAGGGGAAACTGGGCTTTAGCTGAGTTTAGCTTATGCAGGGGAAAAAAGCAGTAACAAGTATCTTTGCAGATGTGGAAAATATCATTTCCAGCACTGTGTCAGAAATCACAGCAAAATAATCAATAATATTTAATTAATTAAATATAACTAGTTTTATTTAGTTAATAAGTTAAGAATGGGCAAATGACAACATTTGGGAGGTGGAGGCAAGAGGATCACAAGTTCAAAGCTAGCCTGAGATACATAGCAAGACCCTATCAAGAAGAGGAAGAGGAAGAAGAGGAGGAAGAAGAAGAGGAAGAAGAAGAAGAGGAAGAAGAGGAGGAGGAAGAAGAGGAAGAGGAAGAAGAGGAAGAGGAAGAAGAGGAAGAGGAAGAAGAGGAAGAAGAAGAGGAGGAGGAAGAAGAAGAGGAAGAAGAGGAGGAGGAAGAAGAGGAAGAGGAAGAAGAAGAAGAGGAGGAGGAAGAGAAAGAAGGAGGAAGAAGAGGAGGAGGAGGAAGAAGAGGAAGAGGAAGAAGAAGAGGAGGAAAAGGAAGAGGAAGAAGAAGAGGAGGAAGAAGAAGAAGAAGAAGAGGAAGAAGAAGAAAATATGGTTCTAGCATTGTTGAGCAGGACTGTCTTTGATGACAAAATGTCCTGTATACTATGGAATGCTGTAGCCACTAGCTACATGGGTTACTGAACACTTGAAATATGGCTAGTAAAACTGAGGAATTAAACTCTTAATTTATTTCATTTAAATGGCTACATGTGGTTAGTGACTACCATATTGGACAGTTCAGGTCTAGGGTGACAAGGAACTACAATATAAACAGGATACTTAGTAAACCCTCTTGTTTCTCACTGGGCCAACTATTCCAATGGTACCTGCATTAATGTCTCCCTTTGGGGCCCTGTGGCAGTTGGAATGTAAAATGTATGAATTTATAGATAGTAATCTTGTGAATTTGAAGTTTGTAGAAGTATGAAAACATATTTTAACTTAATCTCCAGTTGTTAGCATTTGTTTGGCAGGTTGAGGTGGAGCCTTTCTGGAGTAAGAGTGTTACTGGGGGCAAGTGTTATCGCCCAATTCCACTGGCTCTCTTGACTTCCTCCCTGCTGATGTGACAGTGTGATGCTAGCTGTCTGCTCCTGAAATGCTTTCCCCTCAAAATTGTAAGCCAAAAACAAATTGTAAGCCAAAATAGACCCTTTTCTTCCATGAGCTGATCCCAGTTAAGTATTTTGTCTGAGCAATGAGAAAGTAACTGATATAGTCCCTCCAGTGCCTCCACACCCAAGCTTTATCAGAGGTCCTAGCTGGATCCTCGTGTTTCCCACCTCCAGTGCATCGGATCAGTCATGCTGTTGGGACCCTAGTGAAGCCAAAGACCAGTCTCAGAGCAGTGCCCCACCCTAAGACATGCTATCCAGCTTCTAAAAGGCATTTTCAAAAGAGCTTGAGTTCTTTCTTACACATGTCCAACAGTTCTGTGCTGCCTCAGGTCGTACACCCTGAGGGCCATGGCATGGAAAGAAATTCTCTTTTTTCTCCCAACCACTTCCTCCTGCTACTTGCACACCTCTCCTCAAAATTACCTGTAAATCTCCTGCATTTCTAGACCCTGAGAAATCTGTTCTTTCTCCCTTTTCCTCTCCTTTCACCTCTCCATCTCTGCCACTGCCCCCCCCCCCGTCTCCAGTTTCTATCCATCTAAACTCTGTGAGAGAGATGGATCAGAGGTTAAGGAGCTTGGTTGCAAAGCCTGATGGCCTGGGTTCAATTCCCCAGTACTCACATAAAGCTAGATGTACAAAGTGATGCATGAGTCTGGAGTTCTTTTGCAGTGGCAGGAGGCCCTGACATGCCCATTCATATTCTCTCTCTCTCTCTCTCTCTCTTCTTCTTCTTCTTCCTCCCTTCCTCTCTCCTTGCATATAAATAAAAATCTTAAAAAGAGAGCTACAAATAAATCCATGAGCCCTATTCAACCTACTGACCTACAATTTCCGGGGAAAGGGCCTAGGAGAGTGTTATAATATGCCCTCTTAGAGACTCTAAAAAATTTTAGCAATCACAGTTCTAGCAGAGCCATTACTCACTTGCGACTCTTGGGGTGCTGTGAAGTGAATTTGACTGTATATATCAGCCTCTTCTAATAAATCAGGAAGTTGAGATTGAGTAACAGAGAGTTTCCCAGGCAAAGACACGTCAACATTCACACTTAATTCTCCTCCACAAGAGCATTGATGGGGACAGTATTTCACAAACTCTTGCACATCCTGGCTCACAAGAAAAATAAATGTAGAGGCACACTGAAATAAGCACAAGGCAATCTCCACCAGAGGCACTGGGCTCTCTGAAATGTGGAGAGAATAGAATGCATGGGGACAGGCAGTCACAAAATTTCCCTTTGGCCATAAAGGAACAGGCGAGACAGTCAATACTGTTTTCCATCTTACTCATACAGCATCTTTGAAGCATCAGGTGACAGCCCACATAGTACAGAAGTATGGTTCTAGTCAGATCCCAAACTGCCTCTGAGGAAAGAGAGGAGTCGTTAAATGTAGGTGCTACAATCATCTCCTTTCCTCAAATATGAGTTGAGGAATTCTTCTAATTATGCAGGTGCAGCTATACCCACACCACTTTCTGCTTCCCACAACCCCAGGATCTCAGGCCTATACTTGGTTGCTTAACCCTGCTCTGTGTTAACTGCTAGTCTGACCTTCCTTTCTTTTAGCAGAGGTACTACTTATCAGAAGAAAGGTTTTGAGTGATCTTTCATAGTATGAAGTCTTCTTATATGATTATCCTAGATGAAGTCTGGACTGCTTAGTTCCCTTGCTCTTTAGCACAATGACTACAGTGCTCATTCTAGTAAAGCACAGGGCACACCTCACGTGTTCATCAGTCCATGTTTATATTTCCAACATGGAAAGCAACTATGAGTCACCTTGCCTCACATTCTTTCCAGGGATGCAGAGCAGGCTTGCCCAGAAAAATCCAACTTAATTATTGTAGGGCTTAAAAATGATCATACAAGATAGTAGTACCTTTCGGCCTTCTGAACCAGACTATTCCCAAATCGTTTATAATATATGGTATTTGCTTTACTATTTATTTGTAGTATTTTTTCTTTTCTTTTACCATTCGTGATTTATGTACTAGTATGCTATTTATATATGCAGATATATGAAAGCTACCAGTCACATTATTATAGATTCCTGAATTATATTGTGATTGGAAGGTCCTACCAGTTTTGGTACTTGGGAGTTATGACTTCATGAGGTCATTTTTTAATATATATTAGATTAAATTTATTAATTCTGTTCTTAAAATTTGCTGCATCCTTTACTAAGTCACTATGTATTTCGTCAATAAAGTACTATTAAAATCTACTGATTGTAGCTTTACCATATTCTTTTTGTAATTCTGAAGATGTATGATTTATACAATTTGAGGCTGTGACTATATGCATAAATTTTTAGAAATAATTTCTTCCCAGTGAATTCTTATTTTACCATTAAAAAGTGGCCCTGATTGTCATAGGCCCTAAGGGGGGAGCTACTACTATTGTTTGGTAAAATAAATATGTGATGCCCATCTAAAGATTTATGCTTATTGTTGTAGTCAATCATCCACCTGTGGGATGACTCTCCAAACCAGGCACAGTTTATGGGAGGAAAGGATTTATTGAAGCTACAGATCCAGAGGAAGTTCCATAATGGTGAAAGAGGCTGGACCTTTTTCATGGGTCCAAGCAGAGAGAGAAACCCATCACTAGCACCACACACAGAACAAGAAACAGACAGGTAGTAAAAGGAGATTTTCTTCCCCATTTTATAGCCTTAAAGTGGGATCTTGCAACCCTATCCCAGACTTGTTGGCTTCCTGAGTCTCTAGAATTTCCTTCTTGTACTGCCCTCCCAGGAAAGGCTATTAATTTCTAGCTTCCCTTAGCTTCCTTACATCCTGCCCCCTAACTGAGAGGCTGTCTAACTGTGAACATCCTCAGAGACCCACCCAAGATTATTAAAAGTTCAAGTGGACAACAAAAGTTAACCATCACATTCATATTCATAGATTAGTGCTTGTTCATAGAAACTTCTTTTTGAAGATAACCAAGACTATTGGGAAAACTCAAAACTCATTAAAGTACTGAGAATAAATGACCAGTGAGTGTTTAGCACTCAATGAGACACCTCTATCACATTCTCCAAGGCTCATGGAGCCTTGCAGAAGAAAGTGTACAAAAAATGTAAGAGCCAGAAAATAGGGAAGAGTGCTTTGGAAGACTATATTTCAGATCTGAAGTGGCCATTGCATCCATGACCTCATAACAGCTGTTGTTATCTGCACAATACTGGACCCATCAACACTGCATCATGTACAATGGAGGGCAAAAAGATATGTAAATAGAAAAGAAATAGCTGGAAAGAAGAGCTCAATGGGAGGGGGTTAAGAAGTGATAATAGGGTATTATAATCAAAATACTTTGTAAATGTATGAAATTTGTCAATAAAATAGTTCTTTTAGGGGATGGACAGATGGTTCAGTGGTTAAAGCCATTTGTTTGCAAAGCCTGAGAGCTCAAGTTTGATTCCCCAAGTTTGATTCCCCAGTACCTCCCCCAAAGCCAGATGCACAAAGTGGCACATATGTCTAGAGTTTGTAGTGGCTCAAGGTGCTGGCATGCCCATTAATATTCATATTCATATTCTCTCCTTGTAAATAAATTCACAAATAAATAAATACAAATGTAAATAATAAAAATACCCTGTCATGGTTTGATCCAGGTGTCCCCCACAAACAATTGAATGTGTTCTGATAGATCGATCCTCAGCTGATGGCAGTTTGGGTTTTACAACCTTGATGAAGCTGTGTTGTTGGGGGCGGGCTTATGGAGTTATAAACCAGCTTCCCCTTGCCAGTGTTTGGCACACCTTCCTGCCACTGTTTGCAGTGCTGTGGTGGAGGTGATGTCCACCCCTCTGCTCATGCCATCATTTTCCCTGCCAGGATAGAGTCTCCCCTCGAGGCCGTATGCCAAATAAACCCATTCCTCTACAAGCCACTTTTGTTTGGGTTCTTTCTGTGCATCAACTAGAAATCTGACCACAACATACCCTATGGACATATCCAGTATGTACACTGAGGAGGGACCCCAGTGGGTAGGGGACAAAGAGGAGGGAAATGGGGACACCATCACTAGATTTGCTCATATGATATATATACTTATTCATAATAAAGATATGAATTAAAATGAAATTAAACCTTCAAGAGAGTGGCTTGATAAACAAAAGACCTGTCACCACAATGAGTCAATTAATCCAGGATAGATCCACAAGACAAACACCAACTAGAGCCCACACAACCCAAAGCATAAGTACAGAGACAATTAATATCTCAACAATAAAGCAGACTTAAAACTCACCCACCATGTCTCAGCTAACTAAGCGGAAGAAGGGGCAGAAAGACTGTAAGAGCCATGGTTGGGGAGGATATCCAGAGACATTGCCCCCCCCAACAACACAAAAACGGGGGGATCCTGGCTACCTCCTGAGCTATTCATGATACCCTACCCCATAGACTGATCCAGTATACCCACCTATGAGGTCCCCAGTGGGATGGGGACAGGGAGGAGGGAAATGGGGTACCATCATAAGATTTGTTCATAGAATGTACCTAATTAAGGATAATAAAGCTATAAAAAATAAAATAATATAAAAATAGAAGTTTTTTTAGGAGCTGGGATATGGCTCAGTAGTTAAAGACACTTGCTTGCAAAGACTACCAGTCTGAGTTTGATTCTCCAATACCCACATAAAGTTAGATGCTCAGAGTGGCACATACATCTGGAGTTAGTTCATTTGCAGAGGCAAGAGGCCTTGGAGGACCCAACTCTCTCTCTCTCTCTCTCTCTCTCTCTCTCTCTCTCTCTCTCTCTCTCTCTCTCTCTCTCTCTCTCTCTCTCTCTCTCTCTCTCACTTTTCTTGCAAACAAATAACTAAAAATATTTTAAATAAAAAATACAGAAGATTGTGGTGTGGTAGCCACACTATTGCAGTTGGGGGTGAGGGGAAGAAAGCAGGAAAACAGGGAAACACACTCTTCTGAAAACCAAAGGGGTGCAAGAAAACTTCAAGCTCAGCAGAAAACTAGGAAAGATTCAGAACATTTGCACAAACCGCCAGAAGCTCTTCCAGCAGAGCTGGTTCCAGCTGCAGCTAGAGCAGGGCCTCCAGGCTAAATTAAGTTTGGCAGGGAAGAGCTACACCCAGCGGCCTGAGTTATAACAACAAGCAGAGAATCAGGGGCCACTCACACCAGCTCCACAAAGACAAAACACCTTTAAGAAAGGTGGGTGAGGGGTGCTGTGTGTCAGGGCCCTGGGGTGTTAGTGTGTTTGGGGATGGGGCACTACTGGTGGGTGTAGGGCAGAACAAGTTTGGGCCTAGTGCTGTCAGTCAGTCTAGGGCCTCGGCACCAAAAGTTGCCCAGGGGCAAGGTAGGATCGAGTCCTGCATTCTGCAGGCTAGTGAAGAGCTCTTGAATTATTGAGGTCTGGAGCTCTAGGGGGCACAGCGGGAGTACTGCCTGCAGTATGCGAGTAAGGGGAGGAGACTTGCATGGTAGGTTTGGAAACTGAGCACTGGGGCCTGGGTTCTCCAGACTGGTGAATAGTAGAGCCTGTCTGGAGACACCACACTCCAGGCAGGAGAGGTACTTGAGGAGTGTTAAGCCTAGTGCTGTCAACCCAAACAGGTAAGGGGCAAAGGGTAAGCATGCAGCAGGCTAATGAGAAGCTTGGCATGTTTGAGACCAGAGCTCTAGGGGCACCAGGGCAACCAAGCGCCCTTACACCCCATCCTGCTGAAGCAACCTGCAAGTATGGACCTGAACATTCAGGGCACCAGCGTATCTGGGCTTATGTGCTCCATACCAGTGAGGTGTGGGGCATGTCTGAGGTTGTTGATCTGGGGATGCCAATGTATGTGAGGCCAGTGAAACACAAACTGGAGAGGGGCCCAGAGTGTTTAAGCCTGGAGTGCACACAAAGCTGTGAAGGGAACAGACAGCCTGGGTCCTGTGTTTGGGGGGTGCCAGAGTAATAGGGGATGGAACCCCAGACTATAGAGGGGGATTATCTGTTTGGAGCCTGTATACCTGCTCTATATTGCTCCAAATCAAACACAACTCAGGTATCAGCCACCAACCCAGAGTGGTAGACACACTTCTAACCTCCACAACATCTGCGCCTGTGCTACTCCACACCAACCCAGCTCAAACCAAAAACAGATCAATCACTGAAGAAATAAGACTTTTATACCCTTACAAACCTCCTACACACCCTTCACCCACCTTCCAGCACCCTAGGGTGCCTCATTCTGATCTAAACTAGTGAGCAATAGTTCTCTGGCAAGCACCAGGGGAGTAACAGAGTGATCTCTACAACCTATTCAGCTGGGATGCTGAGAGGGAAGAGGAGCAAGTAGGTTGGCTGAGCCCCAGTAGCGAGAAACAGTGGTGACTACAGCCAAAGATCTCTGATCTCCAAACCATCTTACATACCAGTCACCAGCCCAGAACTGCTGGCACACCCATAACATCTGCAACTCAAGCACCTGTGGTTACAATGCTATCCCAATCCAACCAGAACCCAGACTGGAACACTCATTAAATATACAACAAGAACCTATATTGGCTCCTGCATTAAGAAAATGAGACCTTTATCCAGAAATGGGAAGCTGATAGTCCCCTACCAAGGCCTCCTAGTCCCAAAATGGAAGTTGCCACTGAAAATGTAGGGTAGACAACAGAAATACAATCCAAAAATAAGAATAAAATAACCTCATGTCATACCACAGTAATACACTGACCAAGACATTGGATGAGCTGGTATCAGTCAAAAACATATAAATTAAGTGGAACTCAAAAACACAAGCCTTGACATGAGACTTAACTTAATTGAGAAAAATGAGAGAGACTTCAAAAGAGAAATAAGAGACTTGAAGGTAAAGCAAAAATGGGAAGAACTCAATAATCAGCTGATTAAGTTCAATGAGGATATAACCAAATGCAAGAATTAATTCCAGGAAACATTAACAAAAACAAAACTAGACTTGAAATAGGAACTCACCAGAGAGATGGAGAGTATGAACAAAAATATACAGAAAATAAAATTCAAACAGAGTTATTAAAAGCTTCTTTAGGGCTGGAGAGATGGCTTAGATGTTAAGGCACTTGCCTCCAGTTCCTGGGGCCCCAGGTTCAATTTCCCAGTACCCACATAACCCAGACTTCTCTGTATCTCTCTCTGTATCTCTCAGCTTGAAAAATGAATAAATAAAATATTTTTTAAAAGCTTCTTTAGAACTCCTCAGTCACAGAGTTCATAACCTGGAAAACAGAACCTCAGACTTCAAAGACAAAACAGAAGAAATTAACAGGGATTCCCAAAACTTCAAAAAAATTCAAAAAAAAAGCATGTGAAAGAAATATGAGGGAGCTGTGGGATTCCTTAAAGAGACTAAACATCAGGATAACAGGGATTCCAGAGGGAGACAAAACCCAAAGCAAAGGCATAGATAACACATTCAACAAAATTATCAAAGAAAATTTTCCTACTCTTATAAGAGAAAGGCCAGTCTTGATACAAGAGGCCCACAGAACTCCAAACAGACAGTACCAAAGAAGAGACTTTCCAAGGCATAGCTAGGTTAAAATGCTAAGCATACAAAGCAAAGAGAGAATGCTAAAAGCAACAAGAGAAACAACGCATCACATATAAAGGCAATCCACTCAGACTTAATCAGACTTCTCACTAGAAACTATGAAGGCCCTAAGGTCTTGGAACAATGTTCTTCAAGGCCTAAAGAATTATAGCTTCCAACCTAGACCCAGCAAAGCTATCCCTCATAATAGATGAAGAAACAAAAATATTCCATGATAAAAGCCAGCTCCGTGATTATATGAACACAAAGCAAAATTTGCAGAGGATACTGCAGGAGATATTCCACACAAAAGAGATGAACAACCAACCTCAAGAGCCTAATAGAGGATGAGCTTGATAACCAAAATTATTGGTCTCACAAAAACATGTGAGGAATCAACCCCCATAAACCCCTCCATCATGGCAGGGATTAAATCAAATCTCACAGTTATAACTCTGAATATAAATGGACTTAGCTCCCCCATAAAAAGACACAGGCTAAGAGGGTGGATTTAAAAAAAATGGGCCTTTCCATCTGCTGCCTTCAAGAAACACACCTCACCTCTAACGACAGAAATGTCCTCAGGGTGAAAGGATGGAAAATGATCTTCCAAGCAAATGGAAATAAACAAGCAGGTATGGCTACATTAATAATTGACAAAATAGGCTTTAAATGAAAATCAATTTAAAAGGACAATGAAGAACACATCTTAATCATTAAGGGAATGATCCAATAAGAAGATATCACTATCATTAATATGTATGAGCCAAATACAGGTGTACCACATTTCATAAAGCAAAACTTACTCAAAAACAAGCCAGAAATAAACTCCAAGTCCATCATAGTAGGAGACACTAATACAGCACTTTCACCCCTATACAGGTCATCCAAACAGAAGATCAGCAGGGAAATAACAGATCTTAAAAATACCATAGATCAACTAGACTTAATAGATATATACAGAACATTCCATCCCCAAACTACAGAATGTACATGCTTCTCAGCAGCCCATGGAACCTTCTCAAAAATAGACCACATATTAGGTCATAAAACATGCCTCAGCAAATTCAAGAAGATTGACATAGCCCCCTGCATCATATCAGACCACAATGGGTTAAAGCTGGAAATTAACAATGGGAGAAACAACATAAAATATACCAACTATTGGGGATGGAGCAATACACTAATAAACAACAAATGGGTCATTCAGGAAATCAAAAAGGAAATTTTAAATTTTCTAGAAGTAAATTATAATGAAAACACCACATACCAAAACTTATGGGACACAATGAGATAGCCATAAGGAGAAAATTCATAGCAAATATATCTCAAATCAATAACCTAACCACCCAACTAAAGGCATTGGAAAAACAAATAATCCAACCAAAATAGCTCAGGACAAAAGGAAATAATTAAGATCAGAGCTGAGACTAATGAAAAAGAAACTAAGAAAACAAGAAAAAATAGATGAAATGAAGAGCTGGTTCTTTGACAAAATGTACAAGATCAACAAACTCATAGCCAATCTAATTAAACAAGAGAGAGATAGAGAGAGAGAGAGAGAGAGAGAGAGAGAGAGAGAGAGAGAGAGAGAGTCCAAATCAATAAAATCAGAAATGAAAAGGGAGAAGTCACAACATAACCAATGAAACTGGAAGAATCATCAGATCATACTTCCAAAACCTGCACAAAATTGGAGAGTGTGGAAAAAATAGATGAATTCCTGGACACCTACCACCTACCAAATCTAAACCCGGAGCAGATAGTGCTCATAAATAAACCTATCACATCCACTGAGATTGAAAATGTAATCAAAAACCTCCTCAAAAATAAAAGTCCAGGACCTGATGGAATCTCAGCCAAATTCTACCAAACCATCATCATAGAACTGAAACCACTCTTTCTGAAGCTTTTTCATGTAATAGGAGAAGAGGGAATGCTTCCAAACTCCTTCTATAAAGCTACCATCACCCTAATACCAAAATCAAACAAAGATACAACAGGAAAGGAAAACTATAGACCTATATCCCTGATAAACTTAGATGCAAAAATTCTGAACAAAATCCTCACAAACCAAATTCAACAGCACATCAAAAGTATTATCCACCTCAACCAGGTAGGCTTCATCCCAGGGATGCAGGGATGGTTCAACATACAGAAGTCTATTAATGTAATTCACCACATAAACTCAACCACAAGAACCACATGCTCATCTCAAATGATGCAAGGTTTTCAACAAAATTCAACACCACATTATGATCAAAACACTAGAGACATCGGGCATAGAAGGCTTATACTGCAACATAATAATAGCTACATATAAAACTCTTAAAGCCCAAATCATACTCAATGGGGAAAGACTCAAGGAGTTCGCACTTGAATCAGAAACAAGACAAGGATGTCCACTCTCACCAATGCTCTTCAACATAGTCCTTGAAGATCTAGCCAATGTAGAAAGACATAAAAAGGATACAAATTGCAAAGGAAGAAGTGAAACTATCCCTTTTTTCAGATGAAATAATCCGATACATAATAGACCTGAAGAATAGTACCAGTAAATTCCTGAAGGTGATAAATTCCTTCAGCAAAGGATACAGAGTTAACACACAAAAAACCAGTAGCCTTCCTGCATGCAAATGACATGCATACAGAGACTGTCATATTTTCAGTAGACTCAAAAAAAATCAAATACCTTGGAATAGAACTATCAAGGATGTGAAAGACTTTTATAATGAAAATATAAAATGCTAAAGAAGGAAATAGAGTAGGATGTGAAAAGATGGGAAATCTTCCATGCTCCTGGATAGGTAGAATTAATATTGTAAAAATAGCAATTCTTCCAAAAGCAACATACAGATTTAATGCTATGCCAATAAAAATCCCAGATTCTTTCGTTACAGATATAAAAAGATAAGCTCAAATTTTATTTGGAATGGCAAAAGGCCCCCAATAGCCAAATCTATCCTAAGGGGGGAAAACCCTCATCAGGAGGTATCATTATTCCTGATCTAAACATATACTGTAAAGTCTAAAGCAGAATGGTATTGGCATTAAAACAGACAGACAGACCAGTGGAACAGATTTGCAGACCCAGCTCTTAGCTCAAGTAACTTTAGTTACTTGATCTTTGACAAAGATGCCAACAACGTTCACTGGCATAAAGATACAATAAATGATGCTAAACAAACTGGATAAATACTTGTAAAAAAAAATGAAACTAGACCCACTCCTCTCACCATGCACAAAAATCAATGGAAAATGTATCAAAGACCTCAACATAAGACCTGAAATTCTGAAAATCCTGGAAGAAAAAAAATAGAAGGAACTATCCATGAGATAGGGGAAAACTTCCTGAACAAACTTCCAGTAGCCCAGGAAATGCAACAATCACTTAAACAATGGATCTCATCAAGCTAAAAAGCTTCTGTACAGGCAAACATACCATACTAAGAGCCAATAGACCACCATCAGACTGGAAAATTATCTTTTCCAGCTCTAACATGGACAGAAGACTAATATCTAGAACTTACAATGAACAGAAAAACATTAAAAAATAAAACAGCCCTATTCTCACAAAATGGGGCATTGATCTCAACAGAGAATTCATAGAGGAAAAAAACAAATGGCCAATTCTTATTTAAGAAAATGTTCACCACCCTTAATCATCAGGGAAATATAAATCAAAGCAAAAATGAGATTCTACCTTACTCCACTCAGAATGTCAATCATTAAAAAATATACCAACAATAGATGCTGGTGAGGTTGTGAGGAAAAAGAAACCCTCAGTCACTGCTGGTGGGATTGCAAACTTGTGCAACCACTTGTGCAATGGAAAGAAGTTTGGATAATCCTGAGTAGGATGGATATAGAGCTACCAACGGACCCAGCTTTCCCTCTACTGGGCATCTACCCTCAATATTCCTCACCTCAGCACAGAAACATTTGCTCAGCCATGTTTAGCAGCTCAATTCATAATAGCTAAGAATTGGAATCAACGCAAATGCCCATCACTAGATACCAAAGTTGTACATTTACACAATGGAATTCTACTCAGCTGAAAGGAAAAATAACATAATGATCTTTAAAGAAAATTGGACAGACTTGAAGTAGATCATACTTAGTGAACTCATACAATAACAAAGACAAACGTCACATATTTTCCCTCATATGTGATTCCTAACCAGGATAAGTTTAAACAGTAAGTAAAACTGACAGGTGAATTGAGAGACCGTAAAGGTGGATGGAAGGAATTGGGGGGAGTAATGGGAGTTTGAGGGGAATTGCACAATAAGCTAAATCAATAATGAATTGATACCATAAAATCCTTACTTTCCTATAGTAAGCTCTTGAGGAAGCTGTGGGCATCGCCTAGTAAGAGGGGCCATGAATAGAGTGGAAGGAAGCCTAACCCCAAGACAAATTGCTCTGGCCTATAACTCCCTGTCTCATTCATTGGGGACTTCCCACGCTGAACTGTTGATCAAAGTGACCGATGAGGTCCCCAAAATAAGACAGGCTTATGTCAAAGCTCTTGAGTACCCACCCCAGGCAAAAGGTAAGACCCTATTGCTGAAGATACCACAGATTGTTGTCACAAAACACTGAGAGACTCTACTAAATCCAGAAAGGTAACCAGCTCCAAGATGGTAGCATATGTAGTACTGGAAGACATTACATGAGCTGCCAGGGGAAATTGGTCAATGATATTTGGAAAAAGCAGAGGCTAATGATATACAACACTGACTGATATCACAAGAATGCTGAAGACACTGCTATATGGAAGAGACTAGCAAGTGAAGAAGTGCTCATCTGTGCAATAGTGGTGCTAAACTTAGGTGGGTAATCAACAGCCTACTGATTGGCTTAGAGATCCACTCATTGTCAAGGAACCCTTAATTGGATCAGGCATACATGGAAAAATCTTATGGAGCCCAAGAACCCAGGAGCCATGGGGAAATTCCCACTAGCCAGAGATCTACAAAGAGGCTATACCCATCAGGATCTCACCAAATCAACAATATTTATCTCATTTAACCTATACTGGTGTCACTCTCTGACAGAGATTCTGTATGTATTTTTTCAGAAGGCAGAGAGAACCATGGACAACCCAATTCCACCAACACATGGGATGATAGCTGACATCCAGGCAGGAGATGAACCACCCCTAACCTATCATATTAGGGCCCAAACAAAACCTATGAGAAAGTGGTGAGATAAACAAGTTAAACTTGTTAAACAAGATAAACAAGATAAACTAACTCCACAGCAAGTCACATAACCCATGAAAGGACAATGGAGACAGACACCAAGGATACCCAATACAATCCAAAGCAGAAGTCCAGAGACTCTTAAGATCTCAGCAATAAAGCAGACTTAAAACTCACCCACCATGACTCAAGGAACTGAGCAGAAGCGAGGGCGGAAAGATTGTAAGAGCCATGGTGGGGGAGAATATCCAAGTCATTTCCCCCCTCAGTAACATCACACAAAGAAAAAAACTGGCTACCTCTTGAACATTTCATAACCCCCATGGACTGATCCAGTATGCACACCAAGGAGGGCCCCTAGCAGGTTGGGGACAGGGAGGAGGGAAATGGGGGTACCATCACAAGACTTGATCATACAATGTATCAAATAATTGACAATAAATGTGGTTTTTTTAAAAAGAAACTACAAAAAAGAATGTTAAGAACAGCCATTAAAAAATAAACCTAACAACACGAGTTTAATTCCCCAATATCCATGTAAAGTCAGATGCACAAAAGGGACATATGCATCTGGAGTTATTTGCAGTGGCTGCCGGGGAGGGGTTGGTGTGCCCATTCTCTCTCTGACTGTCTCTCTTTTTCTGTTTTTCTCTGCTTGACAATAAATAAAAATATTTTTTAAAAAACAGCTTTAAAAAGACTGACCTTTAAAAATATTAAAATTACCCTTATTAAGTGTATCTAATTATGGATAATAAAAAAGTTAGGTATGAAAATAAACAGAAAAGCATAATTTTTGACCACCTGTATTACATGAATCAAATAAGCTTTTACTCCATAGAAGTCGTAGTGTCATAATTTTCAATTTTGGAAATGATTGGTATTTGTGAATAAAGATTATTACATTTCTTTAAAATGTATCTTAAATTTTATATAATCAAGTTTAGCCTTTTATAGTAAGGCTTTCATAATAATTCTTTTGCCTCTTGCATTAGTTTATAACATGACAATGCTCATACTTTTGGTTCTAAAATGATGTATTCTTCTTTTTGCAACTAACTTGCCACATATTTTAATTAATGCATTGAAAGATTCTTTAAAAAAAACACAGCAGTAGTGTCGACATTTGCAATAAGGAATGATCATGCAATTTTGTGGTCAGAACAGACCTTGTGGAGATAAGTTGTGACCATGCTTGAAATTGTCAAAGAAGTTAGTCAAAGAGTTTCTGGAAATAAAAATATTTTCAGACCATGAAAACAAAATCAGGTGTATAGGTGAAATCATGGAAGCCAGCATGTGTCTGGACCATGAAAAGCCACAGAGGAAGATGATGGTGCACAGATCCGAGATGTAATCTAACTTTTTCTTTTAAAGAAATACTGTGCAATATGAGATTAAGCTGAGGTTTAAAGTGAGCAGTGTACCTCTGTTGTCTACAGGTTAAATGGTGGTAATAGCAATTCTTATGAACCTTTGGGAACGGATGTTGTGGGGAGTCCGTCTTGGCATCATTGGTACTGTGATTCAGGAGAGATTATGAAAACCCAGTCACTTCCTTTTTTGTTGGCTTTTTAGATCAAGATATAAGAGTATATACTTCAACACCCATTCCTTCCATGAGGAACCACCCACAACATACCATATAAACATGGTTAACTTGAACCTCCAAACTGTAAAGTAAAATTATTTTGTACTTCAGTTTAATTCCCTCAGTTATTTTGTTGTCTTATAATAAATTAACTAACATACAATAAAAAATATTAAAATTGAAAATAAAAATGGAGATAGTTTTCTAGTATTTATGTGGTTTTATCAAAATATAATATAAATATATATAATTTAATATAAATACAAAATATAATTTGTTTAGGTGTGCAACTAGAATGTTTTCAATTTTTGTTTGGGCTGGGAATATAGCTCAGTGGGTGAGAGTCCTTGCTGCACAAACCTGAGGATCTGACTCTACTCCCCAAAACCCATTCATACCTGTAACTCCAACGCTGAGAAAGACAGAGATACAAGGACTGATGGGACTTGGCACAAGTCCTGGGTTCACCAAGAGGCTATGTCTCAAGAAATAAGGCATAAGAATGATAGAGGAGGACGCCCAGGGGACACTGCAGGCAGTCCACACACAAAAAAAAAGAAAGGGAAGGGGGAGGGGAGGGGAGGGAAAGGAGGGGAGAGAAAGAAAGAGAGAAAGAGGGTGGGAGAGAAGGAAGACAGAGAAAGAAAAATAAATTAAATTGTGTCGACTGTTCTCCATGCTTGTTTCAGGTATACTTCTTTTAAACAGATAGAGCTGAATTTTATCTGATGTCTTAATAACTTTGGTCAATTACATTTATTGTGTCTACCAACATAATGGCTTTATTTTATTTTGTTACTTTATTTTGTCCTTCTACTCATTTTACTTTTTTCATTTTTACTTTTTTTTAATTCCTCCTGGTTTGATTCTTATTGTATTGAATTTTTTTATATCTTGTATTCTTCCTCTACTATTTTATAATTTCTATTATTTTTGTTGTTCCCTTTAAGTTTTAAACAAGCAGGACTTGGGAGATGGCTCAACAGTTAAAGACACTTGCTTGTAGAGCCTGACAGTCTGGGTTCAGTTTCCTAGCCATCCACATAAAGCCAGTCCCCAAAACAGTGGCACAAGTGTCTGTCATTCTTTTCTTGGTGCCAAGAGGCCCTGAACAGCACGCACACACACACATACACACACACACACACACACACACACACACACACCAATAAATTTAATTTTTTAACTTAAAAAAATTTTTTTATCATGAAGGCGATTTATTAGATTTGCTTACAGGGTATGGACTGTGCTGTCCAACAATGGCTGCTGGTGTGCTGGAGAGCCTGAGAGCTCTGTGGTGAGTCATTCAACAAGGCTGGATCTTGTGCTCAGTCTGGGATAAAAGTTGAAGAAGCTGGCTTCTGAGGTCAGGGAAGGATGGAGAGGGTAGATGCCGTCACCAGCAAGGAGTGAAGACAAACTTTGGTCTTGTTTTCCTGCAGAAAACTTTATATTTGGGCTGCTGCCAGAAGGGTTGTACACTCTGAGGGGATAACAACTCATTGTTTGTAAATGCTGTAACTCATTGTGGACAATAAAAAATTTTTTTGAGTAAGAATGGGTGCACCAGAGCCTCCTGCCACTGCAAATGAACTCTATACCTGTGTCACTTTTGTGCATCTGGCTTCACATGGGCACTGGGAAATCAAACCCGGTCTATTAGGCCCAGCAAGGAAGTGCCTTCCCCACTGAGCCATCTCTCCATCCCATTAATTTTTTAAATTTTAAACACATTATACTTACAGTCTAAAATTAATCTGTGTTCATAGCTTCAAACTAAGCAATGCATTGACTTAAAATTCTTTAATTCTGTTCACCTCTATTGTTTTACATGTTAAAGTTAACCAGTATTTCAGATCCCTTCAAATGTGATCAGTATTGTTGTTGTTCTGTATAATTGTTGTCTGATTAGATGTAGTAATGTTTAGTAGTATCTTGCTTACCATTCCTTTTTTTAATACCTCCATTTTTGCTTTTTCTCCTTTACTTCTCCTATTTACTGTTTATCAGATATCTGTTAGTGACAACTCACTCGACATTCTTTTGTCTAGAATCTTTTATACTCTCATTATTGCTTTTTATTTTACTTGAATAATTGAGAATTAATATTTTGTAATATTTTAGCATTTTTATTGTAATAAAATAGACATAACACAAAATTTGTTTGACCATTCTTAAGTACATACAATCAATCCAGTGGTACGAATTACATTTAAGTGTTATATAACTGTCTTTACAAAATGCTTCATCATTACAAACAGATACTATGTGTGATGTTTTAATTTCTACTTGTCAAGTTGAAAGTATTTAGAATCCCCATAGAAACAAATCTCTTGGCATGCCTCTTAGAGATTTTCTATATTAGATTAATTGAGGTGAAAAGACCCAGCCTAGCTGGTTCTATTCCATGTCCTGGGGCTCCGGGACTACATAAAAAGGAGAAAGCATCAACATTCATATCTCTCTCTCTCTCTCTCTCTCTCTCTCTCTCTCTCGCTGCCTCTCCCTCTCTTCTCTGCCTCTCCCTCTCTCTCTCTCTCTTCTTCCATCCTACTGATGAGACAATGTGATACCAGCTTCCTAAAAGTAACAAGCTTTTTCTGCCATGATGGACTTCCCCTCAAAATTTTAAGCCAAAAACAAACACTTTCCTTCCTTAAACTGCTTCTGATCAGGTATTTTGTCCCAGCAACAACTGATACATTCTGTATTGAAAACTAATTCTTCTTTCTCTTTTCTCCATTCCCTGGTAATATTTTATTAATATTTTATTTATTTATTTGTAAGCATAAATAGATAGACAGAAAGAATGGGCACTCCAGGGCCTCCAGCCACTGCAAACAAACTCCAGATGTGTGTGCCTCTTTGTGCATCTGGCTTTATGTGGTTATGTGGGTACTGGGGAATCGAACCAGACTTTGCAGGCAAGTGCCTTACCTGCTGAGCCATCTCTCCAGCTCATTCCCTGGTAATCTTGATTCTTCTGTATGGCTCTATGAATTTACCAAATCTGGGTGAAATGATATAACATTTGTCCTTAAGTGCCTGCCTGGTTTATTTCACTTAGCATAATGTTTCCAAGGTTCACCCATATTGTAACATCTACCAGAATTTTATTCCTCTTTGTGATTAAATAATATTCTACTATGCTTACACACACATTTTATTTCTCCATGTGTCTGTTGATGAGCACTTGAGTTGTTTGTTTCTCAGTATTTGTAAGCTCTTGTTTGCCAAATGTTTTCTGATTTCCATTGTAATGGTTAAGAAATCAGATGTCATTCTAATCATCACTGTATCTATGTAAATTCTGCTCTCCATGGTCGTTTTTATGATACTTGCCTTTCTTTAACATTTTGCATTGCTGTATATATAGGTATAAAATTTAATTTTCTGTTTAAGACTCATGCTTCCTGAATAATATGAGTCCTGTCTTCACCAACATTAGAAAATTCTCAGCCATTACCTCTTCAACTCGTTTTTATACAACTCCTTTTAATTTTTGGCCTTTAGTGCTTGAAAACTCTCTCTCTTTTCTCTCTCTATCTCTTTCTCACTTTCTGTGTCTTAAATCCTCTTTTATGTGTTCTATGTCTTCTCTGTGTTGCTTTTAAGTGAATGTTTTTACTTTGTTGCTATCTAATTTGATGTTTAGACCATCTCTTCTCTAATTTCAGTAACTACAGTGTTATAATTTCTAAAAGCAATATTTGGTTCTGTCTTCTCATCTGTTTGTGTATTTAATAGTGCTTCATAAATTTCTCATATTCTTATCTATTTCACATAGTCATAATCATCTAAGAATTAACTCAACAGGCACTTATTGGGAATCTAGTATCTAAGAGTTACCATGGATATTGGAAAATGGGTAATACCTCATTTCTATTGTCAAGAAAGTTGTAAGTCTAGTGAGGAAGAAAGCACAATATGTAAATTGGGACAGAATAATATATATATATTATTTGCTTGTTTTAACAGTATGGAAAAATTAAGAAGAGAATCTGACCAAGCACAAGGAGACCATATAAAGTCTTCAAAAGAAGGTGAGGTATGGACTAAGTCCCCAACAATTAGGAAGGCTTAGGCAAGTAATGGAAAGACAGTAATTTTTTTAAAAGGCAAGTAATAAAAAGCAGATAATGGAAGGACAGTTTGAGCACAGGTGATGAGGTACATGGATACATAGAATGTACCAAGAGCCACTCTGGCTCTTATGGTTGAAGCTTAGTGTTCTGGGCTGGATTGAGGGGATGGGGTTGAAGGGGTGACCAGAGATCATGAGGTGCTGGTTGCACTGGTGAGCAACCCAGATAGTAGATGGAGAGCTGGTGTAAGGGAGGGGCTGCAGGGGAGTGTGCGACCCACTGACACTGAAAAGATGACAAGGAAATACAGATGTTAGCTGAAGCTGATGTTGAGCTACATCTAGGAAAATCTTTCTGCCCCATTGATTAACAGCCGGAGTAGTGTATGCCTGACTTTAACTAGACAGACAGACAGATGATAATGAAAAGATGCCAACAAATGCTAGCTCTGTCCTGGACCATTTGTAACTAGTATGCTAAAGAAAACATTAATCCTCAATTGCTGCCACTTCCAGGATTTGGAGGGCTTATAGTAGTTAAAATTCCAGCCCTGTGGAAAACTTGTAAGAGCCATGGTAGGGGAGAATATCCAGTCATTGCCACATCCCCTCCGCCCCAGAAACACAAAGAAAACTGGCTACCTCTCATACAATCCATAACCCCCTATCCCATGGTCTGGTCCAGCAAGCCCACTGAGGAGGGCCCCCAGCAGGTTAGAGACAGGAAGGAGAGAAATGGGGGTAACATCACAAGACTTGCTCATGCAATGTATCTAATTAGTGACAATAAATATGTTTAAAAATTCCAGCCCTGTGTCCACTGCCATCCTCAAATGAGTATCAGTGACAAGGTGAAGGAGAGAACACCGTGGGAGCACTGCAGCCTGGCCAAGATGGGTGAGTAAAGAGCTGACTGCTGGTGGCTCCTGAACTGTGGAAGCACTCACCCAGTGACTCTGGCCAAGAGTAGGACACACTGAGGTATGCTCGAGGAATGAGGCTCCTCTAAGGTCTAGGCATGTGTGATGGTTGGTCTCGACTCTCCACTTGACTGGGGGTGGTCTAATACTGGTGAAATGCTCTTGTATATTTGTAGGGGAATTCCCAGAAAGAATTAACATGTGGGACAATGATGGTGGAGGGAAAAGGGCTATCTTAAATGTAGGTGGCATTTTCCAAAGAACAGGTAGCCCAGGTGCAAAAGGAAATGAGATAAAGGCCATTATTCATGCCTACAAGTCCCTTTCTTGTTTAATCTGTCACTGCCACCTTTTTACTTTTTATTTTGAGGCAGAGTCTAATTAAATCGTCCATACTGGCTTTGAATTCACTCTGTAACCAAGGAAGGCATTAAATTCCCCTTCCTCCGGCCTCAGCTCCAAAGTAGCTTGATTAGAAGCCTGCACCACCAGGTCTGGCCTGTGGTTTCACCTCTATGCTCTGCCCCCTCCCAACAGTTCAAAGATACTAGGCGTGGGTGGTGTAGACTGAGAAGTGGTGGCATAGTGTGACAGCGCTCTTGGTTTTCATCAGTGCGCCTCCAGAACGCACGTCTCCCTGTCTACAGAAAAACCCTCCACACTGTGCTGCTTACAGACAAGAGGAGGCAAATGGACACTGCCTGTGGGTTCTCTGGAGGACACCACTGGGGGAAACTTTCCTCTCACTGCCACTCATTATATTTTTAAACCTGTGGAAACAAAGTCACTCATTGGCCTGAGATGATGGAAAACTATCCTGGGCAAAGTAGAAGCTTGATGAAATAAAAAACCATTCCACCCTAAGAGTAGTCAGTGTAGTCACCCTCCCTTCGTTCTCAAGGGGTCGATTTCAACACCTTTGCCCCACTCTCTCCATCTCTCTGACTTGCTTCTTCCTCCCTCCTGTCCTCTATTCTTTCCCTCCATTAATCTTCTCTTCCAGTTTTTCCCTCCACTTTCATATTTTTCCTATGGGGGAGAAAAGTCCACTTTGTTAGCTGACATGTAGCGGGGGGGGGGGGGGAATGCACCAAATTTGAAATCCAGCTCCTTGGATTGAAATATGAGCTACATAGCCTGACAGCCAGGCAAGATGTGCTCACTGGTGCAATAGTGGAATGAGTGTTATGGGGGTAACCAACTTCTCTGATTGGATTTGAAGCCTGTTCTATGGGCATAATCTCATGCTTGGTACTGAAAGCATAGTAGAAAGCCTATCGTTTCATACTACTACTGTTTGACTAAAGAGATATATTATATCCATCAAGTTGTCCTCTTAATACTTAAGTTTATGCTCACATAGTAATGATGCTCTCTGTTTTGATCAAAGAGCCTTCTTTTTGCAGATGGTGGTGATTATGGGGAAAGTTTTGAAGAAGCAAGAGCTAAATGCTTAGCATTAAATGAAACATGTCAATCACACCTATGCCATGGCTGAGAAAACATTGCAGAAGAGGGAGTAGAAAGAATGTAAGAGCCTGAGGATGAGGAGGAATGTTTTGGAATGCTGTATTCTAGACACAGGGTGGCTATAATATTCATGACTTTATAACAGCTGCTGTTTACCTGCACTGTATTGGGACTATCAACATAAGAAGGTAGAGGAAATGGTTGGAGGGATGAAACACTTCAGTATAAAGGGGTGTGGGGGGGAGATGGGGTTCAAGAGAATGATGAGAGGATTATGATCAAAGTACATTATATCCAGTTATGAAGATTGTCAATAAAAGTTTTTAAAATATAAAAATCTGATCACTGAAAAGAAGTTTAACCTAAGTAAAGACTTTGATATATGAATATCTATAAGATGAGGATCTAGAAACAAATAAGTGAAGTTCCAACAGTGAGGTCATGGTCAAGTGTACTGTGGCTCAGTAAAAGAGCAGACAGCTCATTACAGCCATACTCTTTAAATGGCACTTAATGATGGGAAAATGCTCATGATATAATATAAAGGGGAAAATATAGGACATGAATTTTATTTAAAATGTGTTTGTGTATGTGCATATATATATGTATGTGTATTAGTCAGGGTTCTCTAGAGGAACAGAACCAACAGAATGAATTGTATTTTAAAAAAAGTGGGGGGAGATTTATTGAATTATCTCACAGCAGTCCCACAATAGCAATCTGCAAGCCTGAGAGTCAAGGAACTGGTAACAGCTCGGTCCACATGGCTGGATGCCTCAGCAGTCCTAATCCAGCACTGAAGGTCTAAAGGCTTCCTGGGGAGCCGCTAGTCTTCAGTCCAGGCTGGAAGGCTGAGGAAGCTTCATTCCAAAGCCAACCAACAAAGAGATGGACAACAAGCACCAGCAGCCAGGCAGGAAGGGAGGCAGGGAGGCAGGGAGGCAGAGAGAGACACAGATTTCTTTCCCCTTTATATAGCCTTGGGGCAGGGTCTTGCAATTCTTTCCCAGACTTGTTGGCTTCCTGAGTCTCTGGAATTTCCTTCCTGAAACACCCTCCCGGGAAGGGATGTTCATTTCTAACTTCCCAGAGCCTCCTTACATCTGCCCCTTACTGAGAGGGCTGCCTTCCTGTGAACAGCATCAGAGACCCACCCAAGATTATTAAAAAGGTCAAGTTGATAACAAAACTTAATCATCACAGTATGTGTACAGAGAAAAAAGACTGGAAGGAAAAAACATCAACATCTCAGTCGTGATGAAATTATAAGCATCTGTTTTATTCTTTGAGTTTTCTATATTATAAATTCTAGTCTATTCCAAATATAAATATTTCAAATGAAAATCTGTTTCTAGGAAATTAGGTCAAAGTGTTTTTTTTAATTCTTCATGCATTCCAAAGTATTTCCCCAAATTGTATTTTCTGACTAGGTGTTTGTTTTTAAAAGAAATCAATGAAGAGCCTTTTCTTATTTTTTACTAAGAACCCAAAGTGTCTAGGGAATAGCTGCTATGTTAAGGAATTACTGATTCAGTCTCCTGCTATAAACAGGTGTCCTAGGCAAAGAATTAGAGCCTGCTCCCCTACCATAGAGGCAGAGGGCCTCCTATTGCCAGTTCATCTCTTCTGCTCTCTGCACCTACCTCTGGGAATGGGAACTTGCTAGGGCATTTGACCTTGATCTATAATCTGCTGCTTAACTCTGTTATGCTTTCTCTGTAATTAAAAGGGTTTGAAGGTATGTGGGCAAGGCCAGACCATTAAGCTTAGCAAACACTCCCAGAGTGTCAAGAGAGGACAATCTATATGAGAGGGATCTTTCTAAAATAAGGGTTCAAATCCCCTTGTGTAAAGATCTCTTTTATCTACTCTTCATTTGCGGTGTGTGTGGTGCATATGCATGTGAGTATATGTTTGTGTGTGTGTATGTGTGTGTGTTCACACATGTGGGGTGCATATGTGTGCACATGCATGTGAAGGCAGAGCTCAACATCAGGTGTCTTCCTCAATTGCTTTCCACATTATTTTTCCAGAAAGGGTCTCTCACTGAGCCTAGTCATAGATTGGCTAGACTAACCTTAGGGCTCTAAGGTTCCTCCTGTCTCCACCTCCCCAGACCTGGGATTACAGGTATGCACCACTATGCTCAGCACTTCTATGTGGGTGCTGGCTATGAGATCAGGCCTTCATTCATGTAAGGCAAGCATTTTACTCACTAAGCCATCTCCCCAGCCCCCATTCTTTATGGAGTTTGGGGGGAATGCCAAATTAATTAGCAACAATTGTTCAGCAAACACATCCCTGGCAGGTAAGTATTTGGAGCCTGGTTCACTTTCCCCTATCTTCCCTCCTGTGTGTTAGGCTCTATGGAGTTTGAAAAGCATCCTGTCACTGGCAGAGACAAACACCACAAGGACAGTGTTTGTCCTTTGCAAATATTTCACAAGTTTCCCTCACTGCATGCCCATGCCTTCCATGCTCTTGTTCTTGTCTCAAGTATGGCTTTTTTTTTTGTTTGTTTTATTTTGTTTTAAAAAACAAAACCGTTTGCTTCTTCTTAGCTTTTTGTCCTCCCACAAGCTTCAGCCTGCTCTGAGATTTAGCCTTCCTGACACTTTCATAATGTCACATGGGCCTGGCCAGCTGTGGGTTTCCATCAAACCCCATCTCTGCCAGGTTATGTTTGTCTCACTGTGTAAAGGTGTATGTACATCTTGCTTGCACCATGGATTCTACCCCAATAGCATACGTGGAGATCTCAAAACTGATGTACGCTTATTTCTAACCAGATTCTGAATGTTTCCATCAGGAAACTTCTGCCTTCATTTTTCTTCTAGGCCAGTGTTTGTCTTCCTTGATACAAATTTCATTGATTTATTAATCATTGATTTCATTGTTTCATTACAGCACTTTCTCCCCAACTCTTCACATTTGGGGTGGAATCTCTCAGGTAGGTGTTTCCAGTCAAACAGGTCTTCCCAGATTTACTGAAAAGCACTAGGTAATTTCTGCCAGAAGTTTTGGTATCAAAAGCCACAATCTTGAAAAACAAAGCCTGCTACTTAACACTGAGTGTATCAAATGCTTCAACTTTCATTCTTTAAAAATGGCAGCATTTAAAATGGAGCTTGCCATGTTTATAGCTTTTGCCCACCTCTACGCTTAACCTTCCACGTTTTCATCAGAGCCTCCAAAGCCAATAAAGATACTCTGCAGGCTTCTGTCCCAGCACAGTCTCCTTCATGTACAAATCTGTAAGGTGGTATTGATCAATAACCTTGATATATCCTGGTGGGCATGGGCCACATCCTGCTTGCCTACTTGCTCCAGCAAGACAACCCACTCTTGCGCCCTGTGTCAGGCTAAGCAGTTCCCCAGAAGGGAGTTGGTCACCAGCCTCAGTGACTCACCTCTATGTCACTGGGTGGGACAACCTTGCTGTCTCCTATTGATGCCAGCAGCAATGGGCTGAGCTCCAGGACTATTGCTAAGTATGGAGTGCTGCTGGCAGGTGCCAAGGCCACCTTTCTGGGCTCCAGGAAGAGGTCCATCCCTCTCCTCTCTTAACTACTCATCCCAGAGAGTGTGGTTCACTGCTTTCCTCTCAGAACTCTTAAATTGTAAGGTACTCCCATCCTGAACAGGCTTCTTCTCTCTCTTTCTCTCTCTCTCTTCTTCTATCCCCTCCCTCCCTCCCTCTCTCTTTCTCTATAAAATAAATATTTTTAATTGTGGGGTCTGCAATAATTCTCTCAGCCTTCACACCCATCTAGAGAGTTCTTTGTGTCCCTCTTTACAAAAAAGAAAGGAAGGAAAGAAGAAAGAAAAATGATTCACAATTCTGCTAAGAGAGACCTTCAAATAGCTTCACCAGCAAAAGTCCACTGCCTCTTACACTAATAATAATAAACTCCAGCAAGTCCTCAGTGTCAAATGTTTGAGACAAGAATCCTGGGACATCTGACCCTCGACACGGTCATGATTTTCCTCTCACCCTTCCTACCTATATCTATTGCCAGGGGTCTCAGGAAGTAGGAACTCAATAGAGATTTTGAAATGCTTTCACCCTCACCTAGCCCATGTTCTTAACATTGCTCAAAGGACTCAAGTCTCACCTCTACATTTTGGAAGTGTCAATATGTAGCAGGGTGAACTGAGGATTAGAATTTAGATAATGCCCAGCAAAAATTTCAATGAATCCCAAAATTTAAGGAGTACCCGAATTCTTCTCTACAAAGTTAAAGAATTAAAATCATAGACAACCAGATATTAAGGTATAGTGGGAGACTTTATTTAAGTGAACATGGGGAGTTACAGAGTTCTCCAGCCACCAGTGTGGGGAGAACATGTGGGAGAGGTTTTAGTCAAAATCTATGCGGTTTAACCAAACAGGAAGGAAAACAAAGATAATAGAGGGCTCCCAGCATGAGAAAAAAGGCTCATGTGGGGAGATCTTGAATCCTTAGGCTGGGGTCTTACCTGGAAAATGAAAGTCCTCCTTCTAGGATGCCACGTGGAAGAAAAGAGACTGGACTTTGTTCTAGGGAGGTTTTTAAAACTTCCACTAGGTAAGTCAGAGAGATAGCTAATTGACCAATCAGTTTTTGCATCTAGGTTTGGGCTCTGGCTAAAGACACCTCCACTCAAGGGGAGGGGGTCTATGGAGCTTGCCTGAAACTGTCACAAATGCAGAAAGGCACTTGGGGACAATCTTATTAGTTCCATTTTTTTAATCTAGTAGGCACAAAATTTCACTCAGACTCAAGTGGAAAATATGACTTTATTACTTTGTAACTGAACTTGGTTCTTAAATTCTCATTTCTTCTTAATCTTGACAATGCAGAGTAACTCTCATTCAACTCTTTTCTCTAAGGTCTTTTGGGGTAAATAGTCAACCAGTTCAGGGTATCCCTGGGTTCCATCTCGTCCTTCAAGGAAACAGAGTGTTCACTAAGCCCACCATCACTTCTCTGTGTTTGCTATTGACCAAAGTAGCAGACTTCTTGTTTCATCCTCATTGCTACATGCTGGTGTCTGCTGTTGTCACCTTCCTTCAAGAAGTCACCAAGTTCTCCTTACTTAGGGATTCCAGAATTAAATGCGCACACACATGATTGCCAGTTGAAAAAAAAAGAAAGAAAGAGAAAACAAGGAGACCTAGATTCCTGATTCCTGTATTTCTTGAAAGAGGGCTGGTAGTCTGTTAAACCCAAACAAAATCATTTATTGTCTACCTTCTTTTTTTAACTTATTTTTCTGCTTTCTTTTTACTTTTGTTTTCTCTTTCTTTCTTAGTTATGTTAGCTAGGGAGCAGTCCACTTTTCTGCCTTCCAGAAGTGCCCTCCTCAGGGCATTGACTTCCTCTCAGGCCAAAGGCCAGATGTCTACAGCTCCTCTGGCCTCACCACTGTAATAGCTATGGGAGGAAAAAGCCAAAGACTGGCAGGAAGTCTTCTAAAACTTCCTTCTAAAACTTTGAAGTCCCTTCCATCCTCTCCTCACACCTCATTAGTTCATGCTGGAAAACATGATCATTCACTGATCAATTCTCTCTTTTTAATGTTCTTTATTGGAATAAAATTATATATATATTAACAAAACAATATGCTCAGTATCATAAGTTATTAGAGAAAATCATTAAAACCAGGATGGCATACCCTTTTATGCATTAGATATCCCCCACCCCATGGCTCTTACAATCTTTCCACCACCTCTTCCACAAATTTCCCTGAGCCATGGTGGGTGAGTTTAAATTTTGCATAATTATTAGGTTTTAAAGAGGCTCCGAATTTGTGTTTTGGACTATTTGGGGCACCCTTGGTGCCTATCTCTGTTATCTTCCCTAGAATATTTGCCTTGCTGTGGGAATAGCTCTTGCTCATCACACCACTTCCTTCGAGGTTGCATAAGGGCTCTAAATGGTGATTTTTGAGGTGGTTCATCTCCTGCTTGGTGTCCCCCATCATCTCAGGTCCACTTGGTGGAGTTTGGTTGTCCACATTTCTTATTGATTTCTGAAAAATACAAACAGAATCTCCAATGGAGAGTGAGATCATTATGGGTTAATTGAGACAAATATTGCTAGTTGGGTGAGAATTTGAAGACCTATGGTTAGTGAGGACTTCCCCTTGGAGATCTGGTTCTTGGTCCCCATTCAAGGTGGTCTTGGAACCAGTCAAGGCTTCCCTGCAACTGAGAGGATCTCATAGTCAATTAGCCAGCTGTTGATTACCCACCTCAGTTGAAAGCCAGTATTTCACAGATGGACACTTCTTGTCTTGCTTGTCTGTGCCATATAGAAGTGTGTTCTGCATTCTCAGGCCATCAGTCTGTGTAGCTTGAGGGTGTCCCCTGCTTTCTCAGAATATCATTGGTCTGGTTCCCCTGGCGCTCATGCAATGTCTTCTGACATTACACAGGCTGCCCTTCTGGGAGCTGGTTTTGTTTCCAGATTCAGCAGGGTCTCTCAGTGTTGTGTGATATAAGTCTGTGGAATCTTCAGCAATAGGGTTTTATCTTTTGCCTGAGGTGGGTATTTAAGAGCTATAACAAAAGTTTGTCTTATTTTAGGGACCATGTAGGTCACTTCGCTCAACAGCTCATGTGGGCAGTAACTACTTACTGGGATGGGTAGCCAAAGGTCAGAATCATTTGTACAAGAGGTAGGCTTCCAACCACCCCACATCTTTGAGGCCCTTTTTTTTTTTTAATATATATTTATTGTCCATAATGTGTTACATTATTTAGTGGGCAAACCATGCGTTGTTATCCCGAATTCCCCAATTCCCCCCCTCCCCATCCCTGATCAGTTGTATATCCTCCTCTGTGGGGAGGCCCTTTTTAACATACAATGGCCCCAGCTAACTCAGGAACTTGTTGTACAGAAGAAAGGATTCTATAGAGTCAATTTATTGTGAGTTTAGATTAGTGTATATCTCCCCACTCTGTTGCTTGATCCCAGCCCGCATTTCCTTCTGTCCCCTTTGTCTGTCTCCTGAATCACTAGTCATCTTTGCTTATTGTTAAAGCTTAACCTGATTAGAGGTCACAGATAAGGGAGAATATGTGGCATTTGTCTCTCTGTTCTTGCATGAGTTCACTGAGTATAATCTGTTCCAAGTACATCCATTTTCTTTGAATTTTGTTACATCTTTTTTCCTCACTGCTGAGTAGAATTCCATGGTGTATATGTACCACATTTTTGTTATTAATTCATCCAGCAATGGTCATTTAGGTTGGTTCCAATTCCTAGCTATTATGAATTGAGCTGCTATAAACATGGTTATGCAGATGTCTGTGTGCTGAAACAAGAAGTCCTGAGGATAGATGCCCAGTAGAGGGATAGCTGGGTCAACTGGTAGTTCTATATCCATCCTACTCAGAAGCCTCCACACTGCTTTCCATAGTGGTTGTACCAGTTTGCATTCCCATCAGCAGTGGATGTGGGTTCCTTTTTCCCCTTCTCCTCATCAACATCTACTGTTGGTAGATTTTTAATGACTACCATTATGACTGGAGTGAGGTGGAATCTCATTGTTGTTTTGATTTGCATTTCCCTGATGATTAATGATGTTGAACATTTTCTTAAGTAACAGTTGGCCATTTGTATTTCCTCCTCTGAGAATTTCCTGCTGAACTCAGAGCCCCATTTTGTGAGAGGGCTGTTTGATGTTTTATTATTTAATTTATTGAGTTCTTTGTAGGTTCTAGGTATTAGACCTCTACCAGTGTTGTAGCTAGCAAAGATTGACTCCCAACCTGATGGCAGCCTATTGGCTTTAAGTATGGTATGTTTGTCTATACAGAAGCCTTTTAGCTTGATGAGATTTCATTGGTTAAGTGATTGCTGTACTTCCTGGTTTACTAGAGATTTGTTCAGGAAATTTTTCCCTATTCCTATTTTGTAGAGAGTTCCCCCTACTTATTCTTCCAGGGTTTTCAGAGTTTCAGGTCTTATGTTGAGGTCTTTGATTCATTTGGAGTTGATTTTTGTGCATGTTGAGAGGAGTGGGTCTATTTTCATTTTTTTACAAGTGTTTATCCAATTTGTCCAGCACCATCTGTTGAAGATGCTATCTTTACTCCAGTTGACATTGTTGGCATCTTTGTCAAATATTAAGTAGCTATAGTTGTTAGAGCTTAAGGCAGGGTCTTCTATTCTGTTGCATTGGTCTATCTGTCTGTTCTAATGCCAGTACCATGCTGTTTTTGTTACTATGGCTTTGTAATATATCTTTAAATTGGGTATGGTGATACCACCTGATGAGCTTTTTTTTTTACTAAGGATATATGAGGCCTTTTGCCATTCCAAATAAATTTGGAGATTATTTTTTCTATCTCTGCAAAAATGTCACTGGTATTTTTATTGGCATGTCATTGAATCTGTATATTGCTTTGGGGAGAATTGCCATATTCACAATATTAATTCTACCTATTCAGGAGCATGGATGATCTTTCCATCTTTTCATGTTGTCCTCAATTTCCTTCTTCAGTGTTTTTATGTTTTCATTATACAAGTCTTTCACATCCTTGGTTAGTGTTACTCCAAGGTATTTGATTTTTTTTTTTTGAGGCTATTGAAAATAGGAGTGTTTCACTGATTGCTTTTTCTGTGTGTACATCATTTGCATACAGGAAGGCTACTGATTTTTTTTGTGTTAATTTTGTATCCTGCCACTTAGCTAAAGGAATTAATCATTTCAGTAGTTTAGTGATACTGAACTATTCGGGTCTGTTATATATAAGATCATGTCATCAACAAAAAAAGATAGTTTCACTTCTTCCTTTCTAATTTGTATCCCTATTGTGTCTTTCTCCTGTTTTATTGCTTAGGCTAGGACTTCATGTGCTGTGTTGAAGAGCATTGGTGAAAGTGGACACCCCTGTCTTGTTCCCGAATTTAGTGGGAACTCATCTTTCCCCATTAAGTATGATTTGGGCTTTAGGGGTTTTGTATATGGCCTTTATTATGTCGAGGTATAAGTCCTCTATTCCAAGTCTCTCAAGTGTTTGATCACGAAGTGGTGTTGAATTTTGTCAAAGGCTTTCTCTGCATTGATTGAAATAACCATGTGGCTTTTGTGGTTAAGTGTCATCTCATCATAGGCTTGCATCTGCACACTTTCATTGTTTCACTGCTGACTTCCTGATTGGGGCTTGGTGGGTTTGGTGTGTGGCACTCAGCTGGTACATTTTTTTTTATTGTGATCTGCCCATTTCAGTTCCGCTTGGAGAAGTTGAGGGTGTCCTTGTGGTGTGTTCTGGTGTGGGCAGGACATGGGCTGGGTTTCATGGAGTAGGCTAGGCATTCACTTGGTTTATTGAGACTATGTGTGCCCTCAGATCAGTGGCTGAGCAGGTGAGTATGCTTGGATCCCAGGAGTTGAGGCTGAGTGCACCCTCAGGCCAATGGCTTTGCTGGTGAGTGAGGGTGGGGGTGTTAGGAATGAGTGCACCCTTGGGCCAGCGGCTGTACTGGTGAGTTCATGGGTGGGTGGGGGTGTGCCCCCAGAACAGCACTGTCCTGGTGGGTAGGGGGGGTGGCTGGGTGCACCCACAGACTGATGCTGGGCTGGCATGCCCAGGAGGGAATGGGCTGGGCCGATGAGCACTCAGAGAAAGGAACAGGGAGGAGACACTGGACTGTGGCTTGCTGGGAGCTTGTGGGTGGTGGGGGAGCAACTCTCGGGTCCTCTTTGGGGGCAAAGAGCAGTAATGAACCCAGTCTAGGCTGGTACTTGAGCTAGGGAGGGGCTATGCCTTGGGACAGGGCTGAGGCAGCTTGGGTCTAGGGCCTGGATCCCAGCTAGAATCTCAAACCTTTACTGGGTGGGTCCTAACATGGCTACTAGTTGTCTGCCATCTTGGTCTGGATCCTCATTGATCAATTCTTGACAGGGGAAATAAGCATCTCATTGAATCAATCAGGTGCAGCCCTGGAATTGAGAGATATTTAGCCTCTCTTGAAACAGTGGGTAAGCGGGGGAAATGGATGTACTAGGTAAACAATCTCCTGCATGGTGCGGGAGTGAACAAAACTACACTAGCATGTTCTTTGGGGAAGAGGGAAGAGAAAAGAGGAAAGGAAAAAAGCCAGGAGCAGCAGCCAAGTACTCCACAGGATTGTGAAGCCTGTGGTGACCTCATAATTACACACTCACAACCCTGAGTAAACTCTACTCACCCAAATGATGCTAGCTGACTCCTGTATATGATAGGACCTGTTCATTTGTACTCTACCCCTACAACAGCCATCATGGAACCCGTCCTGCTCAAGGATCCCTGGTTAGCTATGACACTCCCTGAAGAGTGATACATTCTGTGCCACTTTGCTAGACTAATGTAGCTAGTAAAGAAAATGTTTTTCAGGCTGAAGAGATAGCTCAGTAGTTAAGGCACTTGCCTGTAAAGCATAACAACTGGGTGCTATTCCCCAGTACCCATATAAAGCCAGATGCACAAAGTGACTCGTGTATCTGGAGTTCATTTCCAGTGACTAGAAGCAGCCCTGGTGCACCCATTCTCTGTCTCTCTCCTCTCTCTCTCTCTCTCTCTCTCTCTCTCTCTCTCTCTCTCTCTCTCTCTCTCTCTCTCTCTCCTTGCAAATAAATCAAAATTTTAAATTTTCAAATAATTTTTTTAAAAGAAAATGTTTTTTTTAACTTCAATAACATATACATGCCATCAGATTGGTTGCATAGACACTAAGACATTTGGAGTGAGGTGTGAGACATAATTACATGGATCTGAGAGAGAGTTCAAAGTAATGTAAAAAACTAAAATGCTTTAACCCAGTAAAGCGTTAGGAAGCAGTAAAATAAACTGACTAATGAAAGCAAAATTTGATATATAGTGCTTTCAGGTCTGAGAGGCTTATAAGGAAAAAATTTTGTACAAGAAGTTTTGAAAAGCCAGGTCAAATTGTACAAGTACAACCAATCCAACAGAGATTCATTCTAAAATAAGAAGTGAAAAATGTGGCCTCCCTAGGGGAAGGATGGAACCTCTCAATAACAGTTGAGTTTAAGTTCACAGGTGCAGAAGTTGGAGAGGATCAGGGAAAAGGTAGTTTAAACTGCATGCTGTGCAACAAATGAAACAGATGTGTGTTAACGTTTGTCTGAGCAATTTTGTGCCCTATCTCCTCTAGCAAATATGACACACATCACTTGAATAGACTTTTTTAATGTTTAAAATAACAATTTTAGAGAGTATGTCTATGATATGGTAATATACACTTATCTGTGTTAGGTAAAGTGTGTTAATCATTTATGAAAACATTTCCTAATTTTACAAGAGACTATCTTGATATGTGTGTGACTCTTGTACATAAATATGAGTTGACAAATATTTAAGAACCATCTGAAGCAAGAATATGTTTTTCTACCCACTCACTCCCTTTAAATATGTTAACAGCAGTGCACTGTGAGTTAGCTTTGTGTTTCTTTCTAGGTTTGTTGGAAAAAAGTATTAAATTGTTGTTAAATTTTTAGATTTTTCAGTAAAATTATATATCCTTTATAGACATCAATGCAATGTCCAGAATTTCTGTAAAATCATCAAATAAAAGAAACTAGGAAAAGAATATGTCTATTTTAAATCAAGCATTCTTAGTTATTGCTAAAAAATATAAGTTCTATCTATCATTTTTACTTATAAAAATGATTGTAACAGTCTTCAGTGGTCTGTTGATCTATTTGATAAACTGATGTTTTATATCATATTATTTGTGTTAAGAATTTCTTTGCAAACAATGCACGTCTATTTCCATGTGTTATCTGATCTGTGTTTAAAAAAAAGAATATCTCCAAATTTTACCCTGTTTGGTAATATTTTTTGGTAATCTTTAATAAGTTAATTTTCTATCTTAAAGTTTAATAAGTTTGAGTTATTGACAGCTGAGACTGTTGAGTAAGTGATTGAAACTAAGATTTTGAAAAGTTAGCTATAAATTGAGCAATATTAGTTCTAAATGAAACTATCCCATTGTGGATCTCATTGTTCAGTAATATAAATAGTACTGATAGAAATTGACCATGGTAAGATCTGGTTATTTTTTTTTTATTTTTGTCAGTACACAATGGCCACTTGTTTAAATGTAATGAACCTATAACAAAAGACCCTTCTTTGGATATCTATGAGCACAAATGTATAATATTTTGCTGTTTAAGCCAGAAAAAAATAGCATGGATTATTTAATAGTGGGTTTAGGTAGACCAAACCAGAATAAAATCATGTTTTTTGGTGCTTGTTGTGAATATATTTCACTGGTATAGCTATGCATTTCAGTGTAGCTCTCACAGGCCACCATTGTGGTTTGGGGGTGCAATGTTGCAGGAGTCATGGAGGAAGATGCCAACCTTTGTTCCTGTGGAGAAGAGGAAACTGCAATCCAGTAGTGGCTGTGTTTGAATTACTCAAGGATTTCTTTTCTTCATTTTGACATGTAGTTAGTAGGTAATGTGAAGGGATAAAGGGAGGCATACTGGATATAAAGTTCTGTGTACCCTCTACCACATCTTGCACTGACTCTGTGTGACCAAAAATTCAGTCCAGGTCCCAGGCAACATGGGTTGGAAGTCCATTCATCCAATCTGCCTATTCCCAATAATCCCAGACTCAATTTGGACTATATGTTGTATAAATTTTTCATTTCTATCTTTCCATCCTAATTTACACCCTTCCCTCCATAACACCTTTCAAATTATCTTCTGATGTCCCACTCCTCTGAGAGTTTCTCATTCAGTTGAAAAGTTAACTTTCCTCATCCAGGATTTGGTTGGTATTTGGGAATAGTACAGACTCAGAAAAAGTACGGACTCTGGATTTGGAACTGGAGTCTAATTCACTCCACTTAATCTTGGGCAAATTACCTTCTGAATTTTCCTGCCTGCAAAATTAGGAAGATAGTAACAATAATTCATTGAAATAACATACCACCATCCTGTTTTATAGAGGAGATCCCATCCTGCAGCAACCCCAGCTCTCACCCCTACCCCAACCTCTGCCACCTTGCTCAAACAGGGAGACTCACAGTTTCATGATCTCTTACATTTGCTAATGGTAACAAATTTTCTTTAATACAAAAATTAAACTTGGATTAACTTGGGATTGGGAAAATGGCTCAGTGGTTAAAAGTATTTGCTGGTAAGCCTGCTGGCTGAGGTTCAATTACCAAACCACCTAGGTAAGCCAGATGCAAAAGTGGCATAAGCATCTGGATCTGGTATCCTTTTGAAGCAGCAAAAGGCCCTGGCATGCATATTTTTTCTGTCTCTGTCGTTCTCTGTCTCTGTCTCTCTCTCTTTCTCTCTATCATATATTCACACACAGTATTTTTTAATTTTTAAAAAATGAAACAAGAAAAAAGATAAATATGTGATGGATTTCAGAATGAGAAAGTTTTGCCAACATATAAAAGCACTAGAAGACACACACACACAAAAAGAATTGCTTTATAAATTCATGCTCCAAAAGAAACTTGTATTCTAGCTATTATTTGAAATAATTTTGCTGTCAACCTTGCTAAAACTTCCATTAACTTTGACAAGGATCATGTTAACCTTAAATGGCAAGGTGGTCCTAGCTGACGCTGATGCCTTTAGCAGAAAAATAGAAATTTCATTTTCCAAAACCCCCAACAAATTTCTGCTTACCTAGCATTGCCTGACGTTGTCATATACATGACTATCCTTTGCTGCAAGGAGGCTGCAAGATGTTGTCTAACTTCCAGCCTCCACAAGGGAGGATGTAGAAAGAAGATGAGAATAGCTGTTAAAGGAAATCTCCTGCAAGATCTTCCCTGTTCCAAGGAAGAGGAGTCAGGGGAAGGAGCTGGCTCCATGACCATCTTTGTAAGGCTGGTCACCATGAGTGTGGCTGTGAGATCCAGGCACTGACAAGCCACTCTCTGCCCGCCTGGCTTCAGGTAGCCAAGCAGCTTAGATATGCTAAGGACTTGGAAAAACACTAGTGAGAGTGCCTTGTAGGTCAGAGTCTGAAGCAGCCAGCAGAGCAGTGGTCCTGTTGAAGACCTCTCTCAAATGCCCGTAGTTGTTGCATCTTTGGCCAAATACTGCTGCTTGCCTATCTAGCAGCCAGAGGTCCCTTTCTTTATGGCTAACAGAAGCACTGTTTTGTTCTGGCAGCCAAATTCCCAGAACCTACGGATGAATCATTTATTTATCTTTGTGGAAGAAGTGCCTCTGAGCAGTGATTAGTTCAGAACTGGACAACATGATCCAGCTTTGGCCAGTGAGATGGAAGAGGAATTCTCTTGGTTGGGAGGAAAGGTCACTGGGGGAAAAAAAGTCTTGCTTGATAGAAAGACACAGCCTAGTGAGAAGAAAGCCCTTTTGTTCCTGCCCCCTTTGTATGTCTTGAAGACTGTTCTGTGTGGATGTTATGCATGGTGGGAGCTATGGTCCTGTTTTGTGTTGTTAATATTTTATTTATTTATTTGCAAGGTGGGAAAGAATGAGCATGTCAGGGCCTCTTGCTGCTGCAAACGAACTCCGCAAACTCCAGATGCATGTGCCTCTTTGTACATCTGGTTTTATGAGGATGCTAGAAAATCAAACCCAGTCCATCAGGCTTTGCAAGGGCCTTTGACCACTGATACATCTCTCCAGCTCTGGTTCTATTTTTTTAAATATTTTTATTCATTCATTTGCAAACAGAGAGAGGTGGAAAAGAGAGAGAGAGAGAGAATTGGCATATCAGGGCCTCTAACTACTGCAAATGAACTTCAGGTTCATGTGCCACCTTGTACATCAAGCTTTACATTTTATGTGGGTACTGGGTAATTGAACTTGGGTCATTGGTTAGGCTTTTCAGGCAAGGGCCTTAACCACTGATCCATCACTCCAGGCCCCTGGTTCTATTTCCTTGCACCAAAGCAAAAAAAAAAAAATGCCCAGATGATCATCACCTCTGATACATTGGCAGAGTGGAAACAGAAGAAACCAAGTCCTTGAAGATTGTTGAGCGAGCTGGTGTCACACCTGGACTACCTCTGGACTATTGATACAAGACCATCGGTTGTCTTGATTATTTCAGGTGGAGTTGATTACCTGGATCTGAAAGCATTTTCCACTGATAAAATCCTTAAGAGGGAAACTAGAGCAGGGCAATGTGGATTGGTTTATTCTTGATAAAAAAAAAACCTAGAAATTAGAAGATATCAATAAACTTATTGAGCTAGCAAAGCACAGATGTTAATATGAATGTGATCTCCCCCATACCACCACGCAGTGAGACCAGAGACCATGTTGTATACCTACAAAGTAATGTGAGAAATAACACCTTTATATAATGTTCTTCCCTTTTAAGAAAAGAGTGTATCTCTCTACTATTTTAATTTTTCCTATTACTATCCCTAAACTGACTATTTTTTGTTTTCTCCACATAATTCCCCTCAGACTTATTCCTAGGTATTTTGTTTTGGGGGGTTACTTTCTCTCCCAAGATGTCAGGGTTCCTTAGCTAAGGATCTGCCTTCTTTTCGTCCCTCAATTGTCCTACATGACACCATCTCCCTCACCCTTCCCCCAACTCCTACTTCAAACTGCTCCTGAGCAAGAACACTTAACCTCGCTGGTAAGCAGACGTTTGCTTAGTCTGGTTTTTGGAGGTCATCCAACCTTGATTGACAAGAAAAGGTAACATTTGGAATCCAGCAAGCTTGAGGTTAAAATATGTCATGTCAGCAATTGCTAAACAACAGTACATCAGATTAGGTCAAGAATTTGTGAAATGTTTGTGCCAAGTGAAATGTCAAAGCACAAAGTGTGTGAAAGAAAAAAAAAATCTCTGTGTCAGTCAAAATGTCATTCTGTCCTGTGGCCAGTAATTTATTCCTTTCTGTCTTTATCGCTGTTCTTGTTTCAGAAGTATTAATGCTGCCTCTAAATAATTGAAATTAATAGTGGCATTATCACGGGTTTAAGGTTAAAAACTAAAGAGCTAATTTAGAATAACTCAGTCAATTTGAGCTCATTCTGAAAATGGAAATTGTTAACCCAGCTTTAAGAATAAGCCATTACCTGATTGCCCAAAACACTGTCCAAAGCTTTTATACTGCAGCTGTTACTTGTTCTATTAATTTTTGTAACGTGTATAAAGAGAGCACAGAAGACAGGAAAGAATGGATGCTTTCTTAGAATGCTGTGCCATGGAATTGTAAACATGATAGAAATGTTGTGCACAGGGTTGTTACATCCAGGTAGCCCTCCACAAATGGAATTCCAGTGTCATGTAGAGTTGATTATGAAGCAGAACTCCATAATGTTCACTCCCATTTTCCCACTGGTTTTAATTTCTAAGTTGGCAGAACTTTACAGAAAATGGCTCCTCTCCATGCCATTTGCTTTCTCTGAAAGCAGCTTTCTCTGGCATAGTCAAGACCAAACAATAGGGAACCAGTCCTGCTCTGGTTGCTACAGCTGTCTGTTTAATAAACCAAACACTTCTTCTCGTCACAGGCATCAGGGCCAGGGCTAGGAGGAGCTACCTGGGCCCTGAGAACACAGTATTTAAGAAAGCACTTCACTCCCTGGTTGTGACACCTGCGTGGGTCCTGAAATTGGGTGCATCCTTGTGGGTCCTTGGCCTGGAGAGCACCACTGTGCAACAGCACTCACTGGTTCCAGGGAGCTAGAGATAGCAGGGTCTTGGGCAATGGTGAGCAGGGGCATAGACATCCAGGAGGCAATCTCGTGAACAGCTCGTTTAGTTGGTGGAGAGAATGACATTTATCCAGGAGGGAGAAGCAGATGCAGGGGCACGGGTCACAAGGTGATTGGTGGGGGCTAGGTAGCTTTCAATGCCTTATTAACATATAGGGCTAACAGCCTCTCTGTAGACAGCAGTTCTGAGTTGTCTGACTTTGGTCATGTAGTGGATGGCTATGACTGCAGGAAGGCTAGGTCCTTATAAGGGATGCTTTAGGACAGCAGGCTACTGGGCTGTGAGGAGGACGGTACCCAGGGTTTATCAGCATTCCTACATGCCCTGGGAGGGGGAGCCGCCCTTGCCGCCTTAAACTCTGCACAAGGCCACCTGGACCAGGCTTCTCCCATCTCAGCAAGGGGGGGGGGGTCAGTCCCACTCTTGTGTCCAGGGATCCACGCAAGATTCTCAGAATCAGGGCCTTCTGCAACCTCCTTACTCAGGAATACAGTTATGTCTGATCGCTCAGGTCTGCCTCCTCAAAGCTCCAGCCTGTACCTGGCAATGCCCAACACTTCCTTAAATATTGGGCACCTCACTTGCCTCTTCCTAGTTCTGACCCTGGCAGGTATTATAGCTAACCTTGAAATTGAAGAAAGGGGACTTGAAAATTAAGAACTCTATGAATCTGTCCCTGAACTGGGTTCCTAGTCATTGATATTAACTCCATACATTAGATTTTACAAAATAGGAGCTGGAGAAATGTCTCAACTTTTTTTTAGGCTTTTGAATTGCTTCCTTTTTCTTTTTAATTGACACTTTTATTGCCCAAAATCAGATACATTGTATGAGCAAATATTGTGTTGGTATCTCCATTTCCCTCCTCCCTGTCCCCAATCCATTGGGTATGCTCCTCAGTGGACATACTGGATCAATGTATGGGGTAGGGGTTATGGGTAGCACAGGAGGCAGCAAGGTTTCCACCCCCCCCTTGTGTGTTGTTGCTGAGGGGTACAATATCTCTGGATATTCTCCCACACCATGGCTTTTACATTCTTTCCGACCCCTCTTCCGCTCAGTTCCCTGAGTCATGGTGGGTGAGTTTTAGGTCTGCTTTATTGTTGAGATCTTAAGGGTCTCTGTGCTTCTACTTTAAGTTGTGTTGTAAATCATTGGTGTCTGTCTCTCTGACTGATCCTGGGTTGACTTCTTGGCTGTGGTTACAGGTCTCTTGCTTATCCCACCAAACTCTCAAAGGTTTCAATTGGGGCCTACACAATAGGCCTGGGGTGGTTTATCTCTTGCTGGGATGTCAGCCATCTGCCTGTGGCTCATTGGTGGATTTGGAATCACCACGACTCTCACTGCCTTCTGAAAAATACAAACAGAATCTCCATTGGAGAGTGAAATCAGAATAGGTTAAATGAGATACACATTTCTATTTTGGCAAGATTCTATTGAAATTAGCCTCTCTGTATTTCTCTGGTAATGGGGAATTCTCTTTAGAGCCCAAGATTTTGACTCCCATAGGATCTTGCCCTGAGTCCCAATTCCAGTTAAGGATTCCATGTCACTGAGTGGATTTTTTGGCCAATTTAAAAGCTGTTGAATACTGCCCCCCCCCCCAGGTTTTGGTATTTCTATTGCACAAGTGATCACTTTTTGGCTTGATGATCTCTCCCAGAAAGAAGCGTGTTCAGCTTTCTCATGGCAACAGTCTGCGTTTATATCAGTGGTCTCTGCTTTCTCCAAATATCATTCATTGACCAATTTCCCCTGGCAGCTTATGTAGCACCTTCCAGCACTGCACTTGCTACCATCTGGGGGCTGTTTACAATTCTGGATCTCCAGGGTCTCGCAGTGTTGTTCAATGACTTTCTGTGGTTTCTTCAGCAATAGGATCTTACCTTTGGCCTGGGGTGAGTATTCAAGAGTGTTGACAGAATCCTGTCTTGTTTGGAGGACCTTATGGGTCTCTTTGATCAACAGCTCAGTGTAGGAAGGAACCAATGACTGGGACAGGGAGTGCAGATCTGATAAATTTTTCATGGGGTTAGGCTTCCTCCCCTTCTATTCATGGCACCTCTTATCAGATGATGCCCACTTCTTCGTCAAGAGCTTACTGTATGAAATTAAGAATTTTGTAGATTTTGCTTCATTATTGGTTCAACTTATTGTATAAGTCCCCCCTCACACCTCCTCGCACATTCCTTCCACATCTTTAACATTTTTAATTCCCCTGACAGGTTTGCATAAAGTTTAAGCTTATCCTGGTTAAGAACCACATATGAGGGAGAATATGTGGCATTTGACTCTCTGTATATTTAGTTAGTTATTTACAAGCAGAGAAACATGAGAGAGAGAGACAGAGAGAGAGAGGGAGAGAGAAAGAGAGAGAGAGAATGGGTGCGCCAGGGCCTCCAGCTACTGCAAACAAACTCCAGACAAATGCGCCACTTTGTGCATCTGGCTTATGTGGGTCCTAGAGAATTGAACCTGGGTCCTTAGGTTCTAGAGGCAAGTGCCTTAACTGCTGAGCCATCTCTCCAGCTTGACTCTCTGTTCTTTGGTAAGATCTAAGTAAGATCTGCTCCAAGTCAGTCCACTTTTCTCTAAATTTCATTATGTAATTTTTCCTTTCCGCTGAGTAGAATTCCATCATGTAAATGTACCACAACTTTGATACCCATCTGTCCAGAGATGGGTATTTGGGTAGATTCCAATTTTTGGCTGTTATGAATTGAGCTGCAAGGAACATGGTTGTGCAAATGTCTCTGTGCTGAGGTGTGACATCTCGAGGGTAGATGCCTAGTAGAGGGATAGCTGGGTCTATTGGTAGCTCTATGTCCATTCTGTTCAGGAGTCGCCACATTGCTTTCCATAGTGGTTGAACGAGTTTGCAAACCCACCATAAGTGAATGAGGGTTCCTTTTTCCCTGCAACCTCACCAGCAACTATTATTGTTGGGTTTTTTATGTTTGCCATTCTGACTGGTGTAAGGTGGAATCTCATTGTAGTTTTGATTTGCATTTCCCTGATGATTAAGGATGATGATCACTTTCTTAAGTGAGAATAGGACATTTGTGTTTCCTCCACTGTGAATTCTCTGTTGAGATCAATACCCCATTTTGTGAGGGGGCTGTTAGATTTTTTTATTATTTATTTTTTGAGTTCTTTGTAAGTTCTAGATATTAGACCTCTGTCCAAGTTATGGCTGGCAAAAAATATCTCCCAGTTTGATGGTGGTCTATTGGCTCTGAGTACGGTATGCTTGTCTGTACAGAAGCTTTTATGCTTGATGAGATCCCATTGGTTAAGTGATTGTTACACTTTCTGGGATACTGGAGATATGCTCAGGAAATTTTTCCCTACTCCTATCTCATGGAGAGTTCCTCCTTTCTTTTCTTCCAAGGATTTCAGAGTTGCAGGTCTTATGTTAAGGTCACTGGTCCATTTGGAATTGATTTTTGTGCATGGTGAAAGGAGTGGGTCTGTTTTCATTTTTTTACACATGTTTATCCAATTTGTCCAGCACCATTTGTTGAAGATGTTATTATCTTTACGCCAGCAAATATTGTTGGTAGCTTTGACAAACATCAAGTAACTATAGTTACTTATAGAACTAAGAGCAGGGTCTTCAATTCTATTCCATTGGTCTGTCTGCCTATTTTTATGCCAATACTATGCTTTTTTTGTTACTATGGTTTTGTAGTATGTCTTTAGATCAGGAATAGTGATACCTTCTGAGGAAGTTATTTACCTAGAATAGATTTGGCTATCCAAGGCCTTTTGCTATTCCAAATGAATTTTCAGATTATTTTTTCTATGTCTGTGAAGAAAGAAGCTGGGATTTTTATTGGCATGGCATTGAATCTGTAAATGACTTTTTAAGGATTTCAACTTTTACTATATTAATTATCCCTATCCAGGAGCATGGAATGTCTTTCCATCTTATCGCACCCTCCTCTATTTTGTTCTTGAGTGTTTTATGTTTTCATTATACAAGTCTTTCACATCCTTATTTAATGATATTCCAAGGTATTCAAATTTTTTGAGGCTATTGAAAATGGGACAGTCTCTCTGATGTCTTTTTCTGTATGCATATCATCTGCATTCAGGAAGGCTACTGATTTTTGTGTGTTAATTTTGTATCCTGCCACTTTGCTGAAAGAATGTATCACCTTCAGGAGTTTTTTGATACTATTCTTTTGGACTGTTTGGTATAGGATCATGTCATCTGCAAAGAAGGATAGTTTAACTTCTTTTCCAATTTGTATCCCTTTTATGCTTTTCTCCTGTCTTATTGCTTGGGCTAGAACTTCAAGCACTATGTTGAAGAGCAGTGGTAAGATTGGACACTCCTATCTTGTTCCTGATTCAAGTGGAAACTCCTTGAGTCTTTCCCCATTGAGTATGATTGGGGCTTTAGGAGTTTAGTATATTGCCTTTATTATGTTGAAGTATAAGTCATCTATACCTAGTCTTTCCAGAGTTTTGAATATGAAGTGGTATTGAATTTTTTCAAAGGCCTTCTCTGTGTCAATTGAGATGATCATGTGGTTTTTGTGGTTGAGTTTATTAATGTGGTAGATTATATAAATCGACTTCCATATGTTGAACCATCTCTGCATCCCTGGGATGAAGACTACTTGATCTAGATGGATAATATTTTCAATGTTGTGTTATATCTGGATTGTGAGGTTTTTTTGCATCTATGTTCATCAGGGATATAGGTATGTAGTTTCTTTTCTTGTTGCATCTTTATCTGGTTTGGGGATTTGGGTGGTCCTTGCTTCACTGAATAAATTTGGAAGCCTTCCCTCTTTTTCTATACCTTGAACAAGCTTCAGAAAGAGTGGTTTCAGTTCTATGATGAAGATTTGGTTTTGGCTGAGAATTCATCCGGTCATGGACTTTTCCTTTTGGTGAGGTTCTTGATTATATTTTCAATCTCTGTGAATTTGATAGGTTTATTTAGGAGCTTTGTCTGCTCTGGGCTAACCTTTGGTAGTTGGTAGGTGTCCAGGAATTCATCAATTTTTTCCAGATTCTCCAATTTTGTGGAATAAAGGTTTTGAAAGTATGACCTGATGATTCTTTCAATTTCATTGGAGTCTGTTGTGACATCTCCCTTTTCATTTCTGATTTTGTTGATTTGGGCCTTCTCTGGTTTTGGTTTAATTAGATTGGCCAAGGGTCTGTCAATAGTATTTAATTTTTTCAAAGAACCAACTCTTTGATTTATCTATTTTAAATAGTTTTCTTCATTTCCAATTCATTAATCTCAGCTCTGATCCTAATTATTTCTCTTTGCCTTGGGCTTCTAGAGTTGGGTTGTTCTAGTTTTTCCAGTGCCTTTAGGTGGGTGGTTAGGTGATTAATTTGAGATCTCACTGTCTTTGTTATGAAGGCATTTAGTGCTATGAATTTCCCCCTTAGGACTTCCTTCATAGTGTCCCACAGGTTTTGGTATGATGTGTTTTCATTATCATTTACTTCTTGGAAAGTTTCAATTCCCTATTTTATTTCCTGAATGACCCTTTTGTTGTTTAAAAGTGTATTGTTCAGATGTCAATAGTTGGAGTAATTTCTGCTGCTCCTCCCATTGTTAATTTCTTACGTCAATCTTCCTGAATTTGTTGAGAGATGTTTTATGACCTAATATGTGCTCAATTTTGGAGAAGGTCCCATGAGCTGCTGAGACAAATGCAAATTCTGTGTCCTTAGGATGGAATGTTCTGTATTAGATCTGTCATATGTAGCTGGTCTATGGTGTTGTTAAACTCCGTTATTCCCCTGTTGATCTTCTGCTTGGATGGTCTGTCTAGAGATGATAGTGGTGTGTTAAAATCTGCTACTATGATGGTATTAGAGTCTATTTCTGTTTTATTTTTGAGTAAGTTTTACTTTATGAACTGTGGTGCACCTGAGTTTGGTGCCTACATATTTATGGTAGTGATATCCTCTTGTTGGATAATTCCCTTGATGATTAAGAAGTGGCTATCATTGCCCTTTTTAATTGATTTTGGTTTAAAATCTACTTTGTCAGATATTAATGTAGCCACACCCACTTGCTTTTATTTCCACATGCCTGGAAAATTGTTTTCCAACCTTTTACCCTTAGGAGATTACTGTCCTTAGAGGTAAGGTGGACTTCTTGAAGGCAGCAGATGAAAGTGTCCATTTTCTGATTCACCCTGCTAGCCTGTGTCTTTTTATAGGAGAATTCAATTCATTTATATTCAGAGTTGTAACTGTGAGGTTTACTTTAAGCCCTGCCATGTTTGAGGATTTATGGAGTTGCTGCCTATACTGTTATTATTAGCACACTGGTTTTGATTACCATGCTTGTTCTCTATTACTCTCCTGAGGTAGATCGCTTGTCTCTTCTTTATGGAATATCTCCCATAGAATCTTCTGTAAGTTTGGCTTTTTGTTCAAATATTTGTAGCTGGCTTATTTCATGGAACACTTTCAATTCTCCATCTATTCTGAGAGATAGCTTTGCAGGGTACAGTAGTCTAGGTTGAAAGTCATACTTCTTTAGGCCTAGATCATTGTTCCAAACCCTTCTGGCTTTCATGGTTTCAAATGAAAAGTCTGAGGTAAATCTGATGGGATTGCCTTTAGAGGTGATGAATTTTTTTCTCTCTTGCCACCTTGAGCACTTTCTCTTTACTTTCGATGTTTGGCATTTTAACTAAGATATGTCTTGGAGAGTTCCTTCTTTGGTCCAGTCTGATTGGAGTCCTGTGGGCACCTTTTATCTGGACCAGTCTTTCTCTTGATAGACATGGAAAATTTTCTTGAATAATTCTGTTGAAAATATTTTCTATGCCTTTGGCCTGGTTTTCTTCTCCCTCTGGGATTCCCATGATCCTGAGATTAGGTCTCTTTATGGTATCCCATAGATCCCTCATATTTTGTTCACATGCTTTTTTGAACTCATTCAAGTTTTTTATTTCCCTATCATTCTCTTCTGTTTTATCTTCCACATCTGAGGTTCTGCCTTCCCAATCATTGACTTTAGTGGTGAGGGATTCTAGAGACATTTTTTATTACTTTAATTTGGTTTTTGTTTTCTGCTACAGCTTTTTGGATTGTCTCTATCTTTATGTTTAATTGTGTTTTTATTTCAAAGTTTGACTTGCTTAATGTTTCCTGATACTCATTCTTATATTTGCTTATGTCTTCACTTAGTTTGGTTAACTGATTCCTCAGATCTTCTGTTTGCTGGTTTGCCTTTAGTTCATTCACTGATCTACCTAAGTCCATCTGTTTTTCCTCAATTGTATTAAGCCTGGTGGCAAAGCTTATGAGCTGGCTTTGTACTTTTTCTAGGCAATTTTCAATTTTTGCTTTCATTTCCATCATTAACCTCTTCATAGACTCCGTGCAAGTATGATCTGGGCTCAGTATCATCTCATCCTGGTCTTGCATCTGCACACTTTCATAGTTTCACTGTTGACTTCCCAATTATGACTTGGCATGTTTGATGTGTGGCACTCAATGGGATCATTCTTCTTGCATTGTGGTCTGCCCAATTCAGTTCCACTTGGAGGGGTTGGGGGTTGTCCTTGTGTTCTCTCCACAGCTGTGTGGGCAGGGTGTATACTGGGTTTCACAGAGAAGGTTAGGCACTCATTTAGTTTATCTGGGACTTTGTGTGCCCTCAGATCAGTGGCTAGTCTGGTGAGTGTGCTGGAACTGTGAGGGTTGGGGCTTAATGTACTCTCAAGCCAGCAGCTTTGCTGGCTAGTGTGAGAGGGCATTGGGGCTGTGCCAATGCAACCGGGTGCACCCACAGACTTGTGTTTTGTCTGTGGGTGTGCCCCTGGGGCTGAGGGCCAAGTGTGCCCATGGACCAGTGCTGTGCTGGTGGGTGCACACCTAGGTCTGTGTGCCAGGTGCACCCACAGACCAGTGCCTGCTAGCAGGTGCACACCTAGGGCTTGGGGCCAGGTGCACCCTCAAACTGGCACCTGCTGGCTTGTGCACATGTCTGGCTGCACCCTCTGACTGGCACCTGCCCACAGGTGTGCACCTAGAGCTGGAGGCCACACCTGCCAGCAATTGCTTGCCTAGGGCTAGGGGGGTATGGGGCTGCCACACTGGCACCTTCTGGCATGTGTGGGGGTGGGTCTGGGGGCCACGTGTTTGCACTGACTAGGTGCTGTGCTGGAAGGGAAGGGACTGAGCCAGCAAGGGCTCAGATCTGGAGGCAACAGGGTGGAGACACTGGGCTATGGCAGGAGCTTGCAGGTGCATGTGGGGTGACTCTCCAGCCCTCTGCAGGAGCAGAGAGCAGTAGGTTAGCCCAGTCTAGGCTGATGTGGGAGCTGGGGAGGGGATGTGCCTTGCGTCGGGCTGGCTTGGGTCCAGGGTCTGGATCCCAGGTGGACTCTCGAAACTTTACAGGTGGGTCCTGGCATGGCTGCTAGTTGTTGGCCATCTTTTTTTTTAATATTTATTATCCATAATGAGTTACATTATTTAGTGGGCAAACCATGCGTTGTTATCCCGAATTCCCCACTTCCCCCCCTCCCCATCCCTGATCAGTTGTATATCCTCCTTTGTGGGCTGTCTGTATTAGTCCTTGTGGCAAGGGATCCTGTATATCTTAGTACTCATCTCGGTCTTCCTTACCCAAGTG
>PVHP010006425.1:21376-60625 GCA_004024765.1 Zapus hudsonius | reverse complement strand
CTGTGGGATGAGCTGGGACATCTGGAGCAGCTGGAAGTGGAGGAGGATCTGTGGGATGAGCTGGAATATCTGGAGCAGCTGTAAGTGAAGAAGGAGCTGTGGGATGAGCTGGAATATCTGGAGCAGCTGGAAGTGAAGAAGGAGCTGTGGGATGATCTGAAACATCTGGAGCAGCTGGAAGTGGAGGAGGATCTGTGGGATGAGCTGGAATATCTGGAGCAGCTGGAAGTGAAGAAGGAGCTGTGGGATGATCTGAAACATCTGGAGCAGTTGGAAGTGGAGGAGGATCTGTGGGATGATCTGAAACATCTGGAGCAGCTGGAAGTGGAGAAGGATCTATTGGATGAGGTGGAGCATCCAGAGCAGCTGGAGGTGGAGGAGCACCTGTGGTCAGTGCTCAGCCTGGGCCAGTGCCCGAGGCTGAGCTGCACTGAGACCTGGTGCAGGAAGCCCTGAGCTTCTTCCCAGTCAGTCATCCCTGCCGGGGTCCTCGCCTGACCCTCGGCTGCCCCCCCCCCCCCCCCCCCGTCTTTTGAGGGAACCTGAAGAAGGGATCCTGGTGCTGGACTTGTTATCATTTTCTTGGACTTCTTAGCAAGCTGTTTTAATAAATCCATTCCTCCCCGGCTCTGCTGAAGTGTTCAAAGCATCATGGCTGCCTCACTTACCTGAACTTTCCCTAACTGGAACCTGAGAAATGATCTCTAATCCATTGCAGTTTACACCAGCGATCAGCACCTTCCTGCTGCCGCCAGGTCCTCCAGCTCTTCTGGACACTGAGGCCAGCACGATCTGAATTCTGTACTAAAGCTCACTCACACAGGTGTGGTTTGCACTCTACCAGCTGGGGATCGCTTAGAACCAAGGTGGTAGTTTCTTTCCTACTTTACCTCAGAGAGAACAACCAGGCAGTTACTCATCTATAACACAACAAAATAGCTCATATGGTGGACACCACGTATGCCCATCAAACTGCTATCAAAAATTTGTTTTTTATTTTTATTTTATTTATTTATTATTATTTTGAGGTTTTTAAAAAATTGTTGGAGATAGGGTCTCGCTCTCCCTCAGACTACCTGGAATTCACTATGTAGTCTCAGGATGGCCTTGAACTCAGTGTTCCTTCTACCTCTGCCTCCCGAGTGCTGGGATTAAAGGTGTGCACCACCACGCCCAGCCTAAATATTTATTTTTATGCCCTAGATTAATGCTGCTCTCAGCTAAGGTCAGGGGAGCCTTTTTTCGATGGGCTGTAGTTCATTGCAGATACTCAAAACTAATCAAAGTGCTGAGAATAAGGGGCTGTGGAGGTGCCTAGCCCTGAACAGGACATCTGTAATACCCTCTTTATGGGTCAGGGAACATCACAGAACAGGAAACCGCAGGAATATAAGAGCCAGAGAACAGGATGGAATGCTATAAAACACTGCCTTTCAGATGTGACATGACCATGGCACTCACAGAGTCGAAGCAACTGTGATCACCTGCCTTCAGACAAGATTGAATTCATGCTCTGGAGACCTCCACCCCTCCCTGAAGAGAGAGCTGTTGGAAGTTGATGGTTGCGGGAGGAGGGAAAGTCACGTTCTTATGTGCTGTAGCCAGAAGTAAGTTACCCATGATCAAGTAAATAACTCAAGCTCATGCAAGCAAGTAATCTCAGTGGTACACACACACACACACACACACACACACACACACACACACACACACACACACACACACACACATTCACACCAGGAAAGTAGGAGGGGGCCAGTTGGGAAGAAGAAAGGGCCCAATGGGAGAAGGAATAAGAGAAGGTAGTGAGACAAATATGTTGTGAATATATTCTTATGTGTATGAACTTGTCAAAAATTAATGAAATAATAAGAAATCATAAGGAACTAGCTATAATTCAATGCTCACCTGCTTAATGGAAACCCTGGAAGCTGGATGTGTCCAATGAGGAACCACAGGAAATAACTAAGCCTCAGATTTAGTCTGTCTGCGAAACTTCTAGGAGTCTCCTGGGAAAGGCTAAATTGCCTAGAGATGGACTAAATGATTGGATCAGATTGAGATTTCTAAAATGAATTAAATGGTTTTTTTTCTTTCTAGCCTTGTATTCTGGTTTGTCAAGTGCATTTTGATGGGAAAGACACATGAGCCTGAATGGACATCATTTTTTTTTGGGGGGGGGGAGCATTTTTCAACATTTAATCACCTTTAAAGATAAATTGTAATTTTTCTCTTAAAAATTTCCTTGCATTGTTTGCAATATATGAGACAACAGATTTATGATATTACATTCATTCTTTTAATTACAAAAGCTATTTCCTAATGGAAAAGAATAGACAAGAAATCCACAAAAGTAGATCTAAAAATGGATAATATTTCAACTCATATCATTCAAAGAAATGTTAATTAAAGGTACACTGATTTGTATTTGCCTACCAACTTGGCAGTGAATGCTTAAAATTACTATAATCGCTGGAGACAAGGGTGGTACAAAATGAGAATTCCATTTGCTATTAGTAAAACTAAGGTGTCACAATCTTTTTGGAGAATAATTTGGTTACACATAACACACATAGAACTCTAAAATTTTCCTCTTTTTGATAAAAAAAAACTAGGAAATCCTAAAGAATATCCAGTCTTCCACAGATTGCCAGCAGCTATCCCATAATTCAACTTCTGAGACTTCCCCTTGGTCCAGCTCCTGAAGTTCCTATCCTGGATGCCTTCCACCAAGAAATAGAATAACAATTCCACCTCAGGACCCCTCCTTTTAAACAGTGTTTATCACTTTTCACAGTTCCTGATGTGCTATGTTTTTTTTTTTACTATCAGTTTATAAAATTAATGAGCCCTGGATATAACTGTGTGGCTACAAAAAGGACATATATATATATATATATATATATATATATATATATATATATATATATATATTCCTTATTTGCAAACAGAGAGAGAGAGAGAGAGAGAAGAAAGAGAGAAAATGGGCATGCCAGGGCCTCTAACCACTGTAAATGAAATCCAGATGCATGTGCCCCTTTGTGCATCTGGCTTTATATGGATACTGACTGGGGTTGTAATGTATCATACAAATAAAGAAAGTCCATGGGGATGGAGAGATGGCTCAGCACTTAAGGCACAAAGCCTAATGAATGGACATCTTGACTTACCATCCAGTATAGTTTCACAACATACTTCCCATAGCTGTTGAACAGAGGTATGTGACCTCTCACAGCCTTGCACAGGGAGTAAATGTGTTCCCAGGGCTTCCAGAAGAGAATGGACTGTTCTCCTGTATTTGCTTTTAAATTATTGTTCAGAATCCCTCCATTGAATATCTTCCACACTGCATAGATCTCACTGATAATCCACCTCATAAGCTGGAAACAAAATAAAAACCAATAGTGTTAACTGGATACTTTTAAAGTATAGGTGTGCAAATTTGTCAAGAAAACAGTAAAAAGCTATTGCTAAATATCAGAATAAATTTAACATGTAATATGATCATCATTTTCATTTATGACCTACAGACTAAAATTATACAACTTTTTTTTGTATACTTGGCTACATCTTGTACAATCCATAACACCCTATCCCATGGTCTGGTCCAGCAAGCCCACTGAGGAGGGCCCCCAGTCAGTTGGAGACAGGGAGTAAGGGAATGGGGGTGCCATCATAAGACTTGCTCACAAAATGTATCTAATAATTGACAATAAATATGGAAAAATAGATGTATTTGTAATACAAATTAAAATGCTTTAGAGAGTTGACCTCGTTTGGTTTTGACCTTCATTTATCTGTGTTTATGTACAATATAAAAAAGAGGGAGAACACTTCTGAGAACACTGATAATTTTTACCAGGAAGTGAGCTAAGATGGCAGATTTTTAGTATTTTAAATGTTTTTCCCTCACGCACACAAAATGAAATTAGATATTTACTTTCTCAATTTTGGTGAATATTCCCCATTGCATAAGCATAGATATCATGGAAATTATATACTTTAAATGCATATAGTTTTTAACTTTCAGCTATTTCAGATACCACAACTTAAAGGGGAACAAGAGAGAATGCAAATGGCTATCTGGGAGTTGTTTAGGTAGATGGGCCTGGAAGGCATTCAATAATGGGCAGAGGGTCCTATAGCTCTACATACCTCACTGCAGAGTAAATGCTCATTTGCTGAAAACAAGTCAAACATGCTTTCATTTTTCACAACTACAGGAGTCTGAAATGAAAAGATATACACATATATACTCATATATGTTACTTCATAAGACAGATTTAAAAGCATAACTCATTGATATATAAGCTTAATAAAATAGACTAATCCTTATTTAATTTCTTATACTCAGAAGCATATAATTAAAAAATTAATATGCCATTACCCAAAAATAATCCTCAGTTAGAGCTATAGGTAATATGTATAATTCTGATAAGATATTTTAATGCATAACTACTACATGTATTATCATATATGTGTTTTTATATACTATATGTATTAGTTATATATGCAGATAAATAGCATTAATACACATAGAAATTGTATAAAAAGTGATTTGAAATTTAAATGAATCATTCAAGTTAAATGGGAATGTAGTTAAACATGTGGTCAATGGAAAATATTTTATCTTAGGGGAGATATTAGCTGTGATATCTTTCCAAAATATTGTTCAGTTTCAATCTACCATATTTTAAATTAATCTGATGGTCCTTATTTAGTTGGTTTAACAAAATAAAAACAATAGATAGCTATGACTTTTAGCAGCTTCTAATGTGAGCTACAATTCATGTCAAAACATATATATTTAAGTCCATTAAAACAACCTGAATACCAATTAGATTTTTATGGAAGGCAATATGATTAGATAGTTTCAAATAGTGCTTTTAAAAGGAACTTTATTGATTTTTTTCAGGGGGCTTCTGGTCAATTGGCAGATATGTCGCCATGTTAGAACACTGGGAGAGAAATCTAGAAGGCAGCAAAAACTGTGGACAATCTAACAACAAGACCAGAAATGATAGCTGACTCCCTGGCAGGAGATGAAGCACCCCTAACACATCAGTTTGGTGAAACCACAGAGGAAGTAGTCATATGAGCAAGAAGAGTACTGCTCCTACAAAGAGCCTGACAGCCTGTGCCAGGGTGATGAAGGCAAGACACAGGATACTCAAAACTATCAAAAGCAGATATCCAGAGGCTGCTAAGAGCTCAACACTAAAGTAGACCCAAGATTCACTCTCCATGGCTCAGGGAACTTTTCAGAAGAGGGGTTGGAAAGATTCTAAGAGTCAAGGTGGGTGGAAATATCCAGAGGTATTGCCCTCCCCCAATGACTGCTGCTGGCACAACACATAGCACTCACCCCACGGTGCATACCAGTAATCCCACTAAGGAGCTGCCTCAGGGGAATGAGGGCAAGGAGGGTGGAAATGATGATACGAACACATGACTTGTTCATGCAAAGTTTCTACTTAATTGAAAAAAAAAAAAGAACTTCGGTGGAACAGGGCTACTGGCAGAAAGGCTGGCTGCATTCTGCCCAGGTCCTCTGAATTTGAGCAAAGTTGAATTTAAAAGTCATAAACTGGCTGCTTGATGGAAGTAAGTATTCAACAGAAAGCTGGGAAAGATGTTAAGTTTGGCACAGAAAGAAATGTAAGCAAGTTTAAAGTTACTGGCACAGAGACTGGCTTCAGGCTACTTAAATTGAAATTGTGGAGATGTATCATCGTTGATGCTGGCCCTGGGCTATTACAAATAAAGATATTATAAACATTCATGTTAAAGTCATTGTCGAACACATACTATCATTTACCTTTGGTAATTACTTAGGAATAAAATGGGTAGTTTATGTGGTAGGTATAAATTTTAATGTTAAAGAATCTACAAACTGTTTCATAAGGTAATATAGTTACCGTTTTACATTTTCAAAAGAAAGATATGAACATTCCACTTTCTATACATCCTTGCTAACACATGATATGGTAAGAGTTAAACTAGCCAGTGCAATTAGTTATAGCTGTATTTCACTCATTTTCATTTGAATTACTTTTCATTGAAGCTGAGGATCCTATGTGCTTATTTTGTACTTCTCAAATCTTTTGTCTATTTTTAAATTGGATTATTTAATTTTTTATTTCTTAATATTGAGTTTTGAGACTTCTTTATATATTCTGGATAAAAAAATCCTTTATCAAAAAATGTTGTAGAAATGAAATTTCAAAAAAAGTTAATACAACGATATATACATATATGAGAAGAATTTACCTAAAGTTATCTTCGATGCTTAGACTCACTCGAGTGATTTTAAATTTATAAACATGGTTTATTCTGGTTTGACTTGCTATGATTGAGTGTACCTAAAAAGCCCATTCATTCTTTCTGTCAAGTATTATTGGGCAACTAAACTGATTAGCATGAAGTGTTAAATAACTAAATTTTAAAGCATTAAACTTGGTAATAACCAGTTGACATGAAAAGTAGGAACTGGCTTTGAGAAAGATATCAAGTATGAACACAAAGGTCTCCATAATGGTATTTTAGCATTGTTGCTCTCTACACCAATGCCAGAGGCAGACTCGACTTTAAGTTAGTGTACAATTTTAAATATGACCAATGTTTGGGGTCAGGTGATTAATCTTGAGTGCTCAAAAATGACCAGATCTGATGAGTCACTATGATCACAGTTTATTAACCTCTTGGTTAGAATGGCTCACCTTCACATTTGTGTGTGTGTGTGTGTGTGTGTGTATGCTTGTGTGTGTGTGTGTGTGTGTGTTTATTTAGTGTGAATTCATGTGCATAACAATGTTTGTATGTGTGTTGGTACATGTATGTGCATATGTGTGTGGAACACACAGGTTGACATTAAGTGTCTTCCTTGATCCCTCTATTTTCGGAGGCAGGGTATCTCACTTAACTGATGGTTTGCTAATTTTGCTAGTCTAGATAGCCAGCTTGCCTGAATTGTTCTCCTGTCTCTACCTTCCAAGTGCTGGGATGACTAGTGGGCCACCATGTCCACCTGGTGATTACATGGGTGTTAAAGACCCAAACTGGTCATATCCCTTGTGTGATGGTTAAGTTTTGTTGTCAACTTGACCTTTCAGGTAATCTTGGGTGGGTCTCTGAGGACGTTTACAGGAGGGTAGCCTCTCAACAGGGGGCAGAAAGTAAAGAAGATCAAAGAAGCTAGAACTAAACATTCCTGTGTGGGCAGGGCAGGAAGGAAATTCCAGAGACTCAGGAAGCCATTAAGTCTGGGAAAGGGTTGCAAGACCCCACCCTAAGCCTATATAAAGTGGAAGAAATTCCTTGGCATGCCCCCCTGGCTCTCCTGCCTGTTTGCTGTTCTGTGTGTATGGTGTTGGTGATGGGTTTTTCTCTCTCTGCTTGGACCTGTGAAAGAGGGGCCTCTTTCACTGTTACAGAACTTCCTCTCAATCTGTAGTTTCAATAAATACTTTCCTCCCCCAAATTGTGCCTGGTTTGAAGATTCATCCCAGTGGTGTGTGGCCGACTATGACACCTTGCAAGCACTTCATCCACTGAGCCCTCTCCCCAACTCTAACCCTCCCTCTTAAAGTCAGGATTCTACAATCTTTAGTAACATGTTTGTGACTTATATCATTGCCTTTGAGTTATTTAATAGTTCATGAAACGAGTGGGTCAGGCCTGCGGAAAGGGAACGGTTAGGACTGAGGAGTACAATGCAGTAAATCTCATGTGTGAAGTTCATTACTGTTTGCAGGTTTATTTCAACTTTATGCATGTGTACACTGAATGAGTCACACCATGGGCCTCTTCACTAAAGCTAAAAGATTCTTATTGTGAACTTTCCACTGAGACTTTCCTTTCCAGCTGTTCTGTCCCCCATTCTAGGATGACAGATCAAGAGAAAAATCTCTGTGTTGAGCCAGAAAAGGTGTGCAAGTACATGGCAGTGTTGTGAAAATGTAGGTGAAAATGTCATTGGTAATAATGAGTGAATTTATCTTTGGTACAAGTGTAAATCTTTGACCTAAGGTCTACTGAAAAGAGGATATTTAGTAAAAAATAAATGTATTCAATTCACACAACTTCTTTATTCACGTAGGATTTAAATCATGAAAAAAAGCAAACTAAGTATTATTACTAGCATGCTGATATTACCTATATTAAACTGACATCACAGAATTTGTATTCCTGATGCCAATATTATTTAATATTAAAATTGACTTGAAAGCATGGCTGATACATACTCAATTTATTAGAAATGTCTTACAAGAAGGCATTCTACAGATAACTCTGATGGGCTGGGATATATCTTTACATTTTCTCATTTTTAACTCATTTCTAATGTAGACATAACCTATTTTTCAGTCACTATGATGGACAAATTATAGGTTTTCTTGCATTAGTATCAATGATGATTAAGGCTAACCCTTGTAGAAATGAGTAACTTTGTCTGGAGACAGGGACCAGATAGAATCTATTAATGTGCAGAACATCAGCTCTTGTTGCAGTCAGCTTTCTTGTTGCTGCACAGAAAGAACCCAAGCAAAGGCGGCTTGTAGAGGAATGGGTTTATTTGGCTTACGGACTCGAGGGGAGACTCCATTCTGGCAGGGAAAATGATGGCATGAGCAGAGGGCTGGACATCACCCCTGCCATAGCACTGCAAACAGCAGCAGGAAGGTGTGCCAAACACTGGCAAGGGGAAGATGGCTTATAACCCCATAAGCCCGCCCCCAACAACACAGCTTCATCGAGGTTGTAAAACCCAAACTGCCATCAGCTGAGGATCGATCTATCAGAACACATTCAATTGTTTGTGGGGGACACCTGTATCAAACCATGACAGCTCTGTTAGAGCCACTTGGCTGGTACTCATTTATTACCCCACTGGTCTATCCATTAAATAAAAATAAGAGAGAGTCACAAGGAGAAAAGGCATTAGCCATAATAAAAACCTAAGAAAAAAGATATTCAAATTAATATTGCTACAAAAGAACTTAGACTATTGTGTCTAAACTGTACAAGTGCTATTTAAAATTAAGGGTTCTCCAACAGTGTCCCATCAGTATGATAATGAGTGGTTGACCACGGAGTCAAGAAGTGAAGGTAGGCTTTGGAAAAATGCTTCAAGAATTCCTGGGGTAGAGGAAGCCAAGTTCGAATCTCTTGAACTAGAAAATTGGTGTTTCCAAAGCTTAGGAACTATTGTGGAAGAGGTGGCAGAAAAAAAATGTAAGAGTCAAAGGAAGAGAAAGACTGCTTAGGATGCTGTCTCCCAGACACAAAGTGGCTTAAATGTTTATGACCTCTCAGTGGCTGGCACTATCTACATAATGTGAGGAGAAAAATGATGACATCAAAATTGAAGAGAAACTAACGGGAAAGAAGAAGGTATCAGTGGAGGAGGGATTTTGGAGGGAGAAAAGAGCAGTGGTGGGAGGGAGCTATGAACATGTCTGTAATTTATGCAAGTTGTCAATTTAAAAGTTGTTAAAAATGTAAAAAAATAGTTCTAATAATTTACTAGGAGAAACAAATCTTCATGCCATGGAAGTTCGTGCTGGGAACAGACAGAAGAAAATATGTCAGTTAGAAATAAGGAATAAGGGGCTGGAGAAATGGCTCAGCGGTTAAGGCACTTGCCTCTAGTGCCTAAGGCCCCTGGTTCAATTCCCCAGGACCCACATAAGGCAGGCCCACAAGGTGGTGGCTCTGGTTCTCTCTCTCTCTCTCTCTCTCTCTCTCTCTCTCTCTCTCTCTCTCTCTCTCTCTCTCCTTGAAACTGAATAAATAAAATATTAAAAAAAGAAATAAGGAATAACTTTTCCCAACATTTTTTCTATAATTTGATATTTTGAAGAGAAGTCGGCAAATCAAGACTCTAGACAAAGAATTCAATAACAACTGGGAAACCAAAACAAGAAATTATTAAAGCATACTTCTGATTGACTTCTGATTTAGGTGCTACGAGCAAGCACTTCTGTTTGTATAACACAAGAAAATATGAAAAATCATTTGGAAACTGCAAACTTTTAGCACTGTGGTGATTTTTTTGGACTCTTGGTAATAAGAATTTAATTCTTATTCAATAGTAAAAAGCAATTCTTACCTTGTTAAGTATAAAATCTTGTGGACGTTTCCAGGAAAAAACTTTCAATGATGATGGTAATTCAATCTTTCCTTCAGGATCTTCAAAGAAGTGCTAGATAAAAATAATAATAAATTGAGCTTTTTAAAAAATATATGGCTTTGTTAAAATAAAGATCCAATCCTAATAAAACAAAGAAATGCAAGCTTGCTCAGTGAAGCATTTATAGAGTATTTTGTGTGTTTGTCTTCAGAGATACCTTTGGAGAATTTGAATAATAAAATTAAGTTTCAGGTATCCTTACATAAAGTACTTCTTACTATCCTTACACTGTGTATAAACTTGATTAGTGTATAAACTTGATTAATGGTTGAGTTTGGTTTTGGAGAAATCATGAGCTACTTTGGATTATAAATTAGATATAAAGTGAATACTATTGTGGATGGGATAGTTATGGCCATATTTTCTGCTGAAAGATTTTTGCTTTTACCTGGAGATTGAATGCTAGATTTTACTAAATTTTCAATTGTGTGCAGAACACAGCCTTCTAATACACAATAATACACAATGCACCTAGCAACCTGCTGGGAACTAAGGACCCCTACCTATACCAAGACCCATGGTGCCATGCCACACAAGGAGCTAGTTTTCTCTTCCCTTTAGTGACCAATATTCATAATTAGTATTTATTCCAATAATATAGATCCAGGATCAGAACAGCAGGAGGCTATCCAGACTGGACTTCTTTGGGGTGCATGGCTAATTCATTATACAATCCAGACATGTCAATCAAACCTTAGGACCACCCAAACTCTGCTCCTAGCAAATAATTTATCAGCCCAGAAGAATTTGATGCAGAGAAGTTTAGACACTCCCTGGGGTCCTTGAGTACTCTCCATCCAAGTGGCTTGCTGCCCCTTGGGCAGTGTATTCAAGCCTTCACGGTGACATAGCTCTTAATACAGAATCTTTCTGCATGAGTGCCTGTGTTCACTTTTCTTCAACTCTTCAAGTAAGATGCCAAGAAGTTGAAAACACCCATTGACCACAGGTAACACTTTGACTGATTTCATTTATTAATTTTTTAATTTATCTGTTTTTTGAGAGTTACTCTACAAGTTCATATGCAGTTGTGTGAAGGAATATGAGGATTTCCTATAATCCCCTCAATCCGTTTCTCCATTGGTAATGTCTTTCAAAATTCTTCGGTACTATTAGAAGAACCAGGATATCAGTCTTGACACAGGCAAGTTTCAGTACCACAAGGACTTTAAAAAAATTATTTGTTTATTTTTAAGGAGAGAGAGAGAGAGAGAGAGAGAGAGAGAGAGAGAGAGAGAGAGAGAGAGAGAGAGAGAGAGAGAGAATGGGCATGCTAGAGCTCCTAGCCACTGCAAACGAATTCCAGATGCTTCTGGCTTTACATGGGTACTGGGGAATTGAACTTGGGTCTGTTAGGCTTTGTGGGCAAACGTCTTAACTGCTGAGTTATCTCTCCAGCCCACCACGAGGATTTTTTTGCATACATATTTATTAGCATACCAACCTTCCAACTCCTCACCCCAAATTCCCTGTAACAACTTCCAATTACTAATCTGTTCTTCATTTCTACAATATTGTCATCTCAGTAATGTCATTCAGATAGAATAATATTTCATGCAACTTTTTGGATTGGTATGTCTTCACTCTGCACAATTACTCAATGGTGGATTTGACCAAATCCATCTTACTTACATAAAGTCTGGAAGACATACACACTAACAGAGACACATACAATACCTAAACAGACACACAATCCCTGTACAGTTTATATTGCAGTTTAAATTGTGTCTGAAGCTAGATATGGTGGCACATGTCTTTAATCCCAGCACTTAGAATTTAATTAATTAATAAAAATACATTTGAGTATACTTTAATTTGAAATTAGAGGGTTCATAGGCTCTTGGCATCTAAATTAACACAGCTGCTCTAGGTATGATATAAAGCATGAATGTCTGGATACATTGCTAATTTGGACATCGTTCTTTAAGTGCTAACGGAGTCATCAGCTTCTTTTATTAAATATCTCTTATGAACAATTCCCTGATGAGTCATGCAGAGTGCAATTCTACACTGTGTAAGCTGTATTTAAATCTTAATATTTACTATTTTAGAATTATCTGTATAAGTAAAGACATCGTAGTTCAATCTACTCACTCCAGCAGCCTTGTCGAATTCCCAGATCTAGTGTCTTTTGTGGATTTGTTTAAACTGTGAATTGCTATACCAAATAGACAAGTTATGTTTGAGATACAACCAGTAGCCTTAACAAAAAAAAAAGTCTTTACGAATACACTAAAACATTTTAAGTAGTTAAAAGTACCTAATATTATGTAATTGGAAAACAGAGGAATTCGCCAAAGCTCATATTTCAAGGACACATCATGTTTACTTGATCAAAATAAATAAGAAACAACTTGGATTTTTATTCATGTGTCTTGATGGGATTAAGAAATTTTGGGGTTCTTTAAAAATATTGATTATTTGGAGAGAGAGAGAGAGAGAGAGAGAGAGAGAGAGAGAGAGAGAGAGAGAGAGAGAGAGAGAGAGAGAAATAGGCACACTAGGTCCTCCTCCTGACACTGCATACAAACTCTGGACACATGTGCCACTTTGTTCTTCTGGTTTTATGTGGCTACTGGAGAATCAGACCTGAGCCATCAGGTTTTGCAAACAAGAACCACTGCGCAATCTCTCCAGCCCAAATTTGGGTTCTTATTTCACTAGAAGATATTTTGAAAATAATTTTTTTTTCTGAACTCCAAGTGTAGGTCAGTGGTAGAGCACGTGCTTGACATTTAACATTTATAAAACCTTGGGATTGATCCTAACACCATAATAAATAAAGCCACTATATAAACATACATAAATAAATGTTAAAACAAGGTAATCATCTTTCCTTTGTTCTTCAGATAACAGCTCACATCTTCATCACACTCTCTAAAACTGTCTTCTCTGAATGACTCAATGACTGTTTCCAGCCAGCTTTCTGACCTATTTGTTCTCTTAATTTTCCTTTCCTTTCATCAGGTCTTCATTATATTTTTTTTCCCTCCCATTTACCAAAAGGTGATTCACCAGAACTCAGGATAAAGGCTTAGGTAGTTAGGAGGAAGAAGTAGACAAAACCATTTCCCTTTGGAATAGATCTGGTGGGAAATGCATAAACATTTATGTTAACAAATCTATTATTAAATTAAAGGACTAGGGATATAGCTCAGTGGTAGAGCCAAGAATGTGCAAGATAGGGAGTTCAATCCTCAAGATGAGAGGAGTGAGGAGAGAGGGAGGGAGGGAGAGAGAAAGAGAGAGAGGGAGGGAGGGAGAGGAGAAGAGAAGGAAGAAGAAGAGAAGGAGGAAGAGGAGGAAAAGGAAGAGGAGAAAGAGGAAAAACACTATTGAATTAAAGGTCAGAGACAGAGCACAGCCACAGACACGTCTACTTACCAATACTGGGCTTTTGCTAGTTTTGTCCTTTTCTTTCCCGCCTTTGCCTGCGTCCCACTTCTCCGCATTGACATCAGCTTCACTCCACTCGGGCCAGACTGGGAATTTCCCCTTCTTCTGTTCCACAGAAATTCCTTGTACATTACCTCCATATTGTAATTGGCTAGAGAGAATTGGGGAAGAAGAGGTTAGTTTTCATTAAAATCCCTGAGATAAAATAATGGATTTGTCATATGATATTACTTTAATGATTTTGTCAGTTAAGTATACTAAATACATTTGTCAATTAGACACCATCCCTATGTGAGGATTCTTAAGACCAAGTGATCCTAAAAGATCATTCCATGAATAAATTTTGAGTATTTGTCCTATTTGATAATATGGGACACTCTGAGTATTAGCTACTATCAGAAATGCATATGATATTTTAAATATAATTCATATTCAAGAAACTCCCTTGCTACAGTAACAGTTTTTGGAATATCAGTGTAATTTTGGTTTTTCCCAGGGTAAAAGTACTAAATCCTCATTATTTTGAAAAAAAAAAAAAAAAACAAACCCTGAAACTAGAAATGACTCCACTCTGGACACTACATTGTTAGCAAGTACCCTCCTTTCAGACCAACATGCCATAAAAATGAAACAACTATATATTTTATCCACTACCATTTCAGTATATTTTTGTGTATTTCCCACGCCCATAATTGCCTCTCTAATATTTTAATGATTGCATAATATCCCTTCTATATTCTCCATTTTATTTAGTTAAACTATCATTTGGAAAAATGGTGATTTTGATTTTGAAGTTTTTCACTTTTATAAACAGGAACTATGATGAGTGATCTTGTTGCTAAATCGAATCCATAGGGAAGCCCCAGGGAAAGGGGGTGAGGTGAGGCCTGGCCAGCTCCCATGGAGAGTTATCACTGAGGGATCCCTAGTCACTCGGCCTTGGCTTCACCCCCAATGTCTCTAGAGCATCCTTTCCCCATGGGTCCTGCTGTCTTTGACATTTATTCCTCAGCACGGACTATTTGGAACTTGGGGTTGGCCTCTGCAGAGCCCAAGAGCAGGTTTGCAGAGCCCATTCTCCTCCCGTGTCCCTCCTCAGGGCCACCTTGATCCACTCTGTGACCTGGTGCTCAATGCAGAAGGTCCCATCACTGTATCCAAAGGTCAGTTTCATTATCCCTCTCTGCTGATGGCCACAATGCTCCCACTTCCTGTGAAGATCTGGTGTTTTGCTCTGCTGGGTCACAACTGTCTTTGTAAGGGGCTTCCTCAAGCTGGCTCCCTTCTGACTGCAGGAGCAAATCAATACCTGATCTCCCTTAGGCAGAGCAGATGGTAGTGATGCTGGGCATTGGTCCCAAGGGGGGGCTCTGCTCTGAAGATGCCCGAGAAGGCTTCATCCTTGAACCTCAGAGCATCCAAGTGCTGACAGCTGGGCTGCTTACGGTGTGTCTCACACCCAGAAACTGTACCATTACAGGGCTGAGTTCAGTGTCTGCCACGCACACCTTCCTCTGTTCCTCTTGGCATACATTCTTAATGACTTCACAAGATGGTTTTTAATAAGGTGTCTGACTGTTCCAAAGTGTATGCCTATTTTAAGCTTATGATATATTTTGATCAACATCCTACAGTTAAAAATGGATCTGTTTCCTGTTCTCACCACTAGTGTATTGTAGTTTTCATGTATCTAAATCCTGAACATTAACTCTTTATTTTCATTAATTTAAATGTGAGCTGCTACTGACCTGGTGCCACAGCTAATCTGAAGGCTGAGAAGGATGAGTTCATGAGTTCAAAGTGAGTTCAAGGTCAGTCTAAATGACTTAGTGAGACTATTTCAAAATAAAAAGTGGGGCTGGGGAGATGGCTTGGTGGTTAAGGTGCTTTCCTGAAAAGTCTAAAGGGTTTGAGTCCCCAGTACTCACTAAAGCCAGATGCACAAGGTGGTGCATGCATCTAGAGTTCTTTTGGAGCTGCTGGAGGCCCTGGTGCACTCATTCTCTCTGTCTCTCTTCCCTCTCCACTTGCAAATAAATAAATAATATATTTCTAAATAAATAAAAAGTAAACAAAGGGTTAAGGGTATAACCTGGTAGCAGAACAGTTTCCTAGCACATGGAACCCTTAAATTCATTTGCCACCACTGCAAAAAGAAAATACAAAAATGAAATGAAACAATTTATTTATTCTTTAAGTAATTAGTTGGAAACAGAGATATGAAATCCTCAGGAAGGGTCAAGGACACAAGATAGGAAGAAATGTTCAGGAGTTCAGAGTTATTGCTAAGGCAATTATTATAAAATTATTTTTTATACTTTAGCCATCATCACACCTGTGTCTCTACCTTGATTCTCTGTATTTAAGGGTCAGAGTTATAAGGAGAAAATAACTGAGGAAAAAAAGCAGTGACTTATCTCAACCACCTTGATATATACACATCCCAGACCCTGGGACTTGAAGATATGTGACTTTCTAAGGCAAACAGGAATTGGTAGATAGAGTTACATATCATTATGGTTGGGAGTATACGGTTATCCTAGGGGAGAAGTCAGGGGCTAAGGCGTTGGCTTGCTGAGTAAAGTGCTGTCCATGCAAGCATGAAGACCTGAGCTCAGATGCCCAGAACCCATGGAAAAACCAAGCATGGTATCACAGGCCTCTAACCCTAGAGCTGGAGAAGCAGAGACAGGCAGATTCCTAGTGCTTATTGACTAGTTAATCAAGCTGAATCGGTGAGCTTTAGGCTTAATGAGAGACTCTGTCTCAATAAAATAAGATGGGGAGTGACTGAGGAAGGCACCAGATGTTAACCTTTCACCCCCATATGTGCACAGGAACATTCACACACATGCACCCACAAACACGCCAAAAAACTTTTAAAAGAAAAAAAATGGGCTCTACTAATGTTTACTTCCCTGTTCATTCTGTCAAGTAGAAGTAAATGTTCTCACTCGCTTCTTTAAGATGCTAAGCTTTTACCACTAATTGGCTTTCTCTTCTTGGAACACATGAAATGTGTTTCCATTTATATTGAATATTACTTTAAAAAGACTCTCCTTAAAAGTGTCAAACCAGTCTAGCAAATAGATCACTTGTGTTTGTCAGATAGTATAAACAAAGCTCCAGTGCAGCCCAGTTCAAACGCACTGAGGACTTCCAATTCCATTGATGGCACTGCTTTCAAAACGCTCAGTATACTATGTGAGCATTTTTTTATTGTCCATAATTATTTAGTGGTCAAACAATGAGTTGTGAGCTTTTGAAGGCAGCTGACAGAGGCTGCTTTAGCTAGTTTGAAGCACTTTTCCTGGTCTTGTGGATTCTAAGACAAAGACAATTTTTAAACACAAAAGTAATTAAAGAAGATTTGGGAGGTAATTGTATTGGAATACATGTTGCCAAGTTGTAGAAAATTCAAACCTGTAATACTGAAAACTCAGTTGTCCATGGTTATTTAATTTGTTTGAAATATACCCAATACTACTATGTTGGGCCTAGCTGAGCAACCTTAAGCTAAGTTTTGGAATATGGAATAAAGCTGGGCCTGGTGGCACACTCCTTTAATCCCAGCACTCAAGAGGCAGAAGTAGTAGCTGATAAGCCTTGATCCTGTTCCCTGAATTCCGTGTAGACCCTGCTGATTGGCTGTAAAACAATGCACCCAAAAGAGGTGTACTTTGCTCTGCTGTACTCTGCTGATTGTCTCCTGCCAAAAAGTTTGAATCTTATTGCTTGAGAGAAACAGGCTGAACAATGCAGGCTTGGGTTATAAAAGGACTTTGGGTGCTCAAATAAAATGAGATTTGCCCGATAATTCTCCCGGTCGCATGTGTCTGTCGACCATTCGCCTCACCTCTCCCCGATCGAGCCCTTTCTCCTGCTGGCTGGTGAGACTTGGGCTATCCGTAGGGGGCAAGGGGTCCACGACCCCCCAACACTACTAAATGAGTCAAGTCATTAAAAATCACAAATGGTATAAAAGATCTTAAAGATAAACACATTTGGTAGAAACATTTTTTCAAAATCTTGTTGAAAATTTTAAGTTTATAATACAAAATCTGGACATTTCAGATGTCCATGATGGGATATTCCAAAAGAAACCAGTGTTTAGGAAAAGGGAAATTTTCTGATAGCCAGATGAAAGGCTACTTCCCACAGGATAAATTTACAAAATATGATGGGACTCCAAGGGCCAAGAGCTGGCATAAAGGAAGGGAATGGTCATGACTGAAGCCCTTTGGAAAAGGTCAGTGGACAGATGACAGACGGGACCTGGAGTGGTGAGTTGGCTAAAATTGTGTAGTTCTTAAGTAACTACCAGGAAATGGATCCAAACAGTGCCAGCTCAAATGTCTATAAGCTCAGCCTGGAAAAGAAGTGGTAACTATCTTGTAAATTTGAAGACACCAGAACGAGGCTTCCTTAAGGAACAAATGGTTAGAGTTGTTCGTGTGCTCATAGCTTGACTGCTAACAGGTCCCAGAGTGTGGCCCAACAGGGAACATCCCACTTTCCTGTGTCACTGTAAGGAAAGAGACTGGAGACCAAAGAAAAGAAGGGGACAGCTCTCCACCACCACAGTTACGACTCCAGGGGTAGCATTTCCCACATGGCAAAAAGTTAACCAAACTTCCAACATTAAGATTTGAGAGGGCAGGAGAGATTTCTCAGTGGTTAAGGCACTGGCCTCCAGTGCCTAAGGCCCTGGGTTGAATTCCCCAGGACCCACATAAGCCAGACCCACCAAGTGGCCCTGGTACTCTCCTCTCTCTCTCTCTCTCTCTCTCTCTCTCTCTCTCTCTCTCTCTCTCTCTCTCTCTCTCTCTCTCTCTCTCTCTCTGTCTGTCTCCCTGTATCTCTCTGCTTGAAAATGAATAAATAAAATATTTTTTAAAAAAGATCTGAGAGGGTGAGGTATTTTGAAACTTTTAGAAATTATAGCAAATGCACCCATTAACCAGAAAGGATTCTGCTCCTATGTGGAAACAGAGCATCCGAGGGCCTCTGCTATTCCACTAACTACTTTGTTGCTAACCTGTGGCTTATGATCAGGTCCTTTTCTGAAATGCATCCTGGGAGACAAAACCAACTCCCCAGCAGAGAAGGAAGAGTTCATCTTTACAGGATCTACAGGAGAGGAGCCAAAATTACAAAATCCAAGAAGAAATTAAACACTATGCCAAAGTCAGTATCTTAAAGGAATTACTCTCAGGAAAATAGAAGTCATGTGACAAACTGAAAGGTCTTTAAAATGAATGAAGGAAGAGATCTCAAATGTACAAGAGACTGCAGACATGGAGCAAACTCAACATGCCATTTCTGGTTTAAAGATGGATGAGATTGAAGGAAGGGCTATGTCATCAGCTTTTTAGAGAAGCAGGTACTACTCATAATTAAACTGGAACCTCAGGTCTACCAAAGAAAAAACTAGATAGGCTCAAAAGTAGATTTTTTCCACAACTTTTTAGGTAAGAGCCCAGCTCAGTTGGTACCTTGGTATGAGTCTCTGAAATGATTAGAACAGAGTACATCTGAGCCCACTGGGACAGAGTTCGAATTATAAAATAATAAATGTGTCATGGCTTAAGCCCTTACATTCCTGGTGACTTATTAGTAACACTATGAAAAGGAATACAAATAGCCAAAAGATGAATAGATGCTCAACTTCATCAGTTATTAGAAACATGCAAGCTCAACAAAAGTGAGCAACTTTTTTAAATGAAAAAAAAATTGACAAGACAAAACGTCAATTATTGACAAGGGTGTGAACTTTGTAATAACCCAAACCTGGAAATGATCTAAATGCCATCAGAAGGTGAGCAGGTAAACCCACTATATGAACTCAGTACAATGGACTGTGAATACCAAGATAGGTATGGTGAGCAAAATAAGTTACACAAAGTGTGGACAAAGTTGTGATAACATTTGTATAAAACTCTAGAAACAAAAAATATATATAGCCAAACATGGTGGCGCATGACTTTAGTCCCAGCACTTGGGAAACAGAGGTAGGAGGGTCACCATGAGTTCGAGGCCACTGTGAGACTACATGGTAAATTCTAGGTCAGCCTGGGTTAGAACGAGGCTCTACCTCAAAAAAAAAAAAAAAAAAAAAAAAAAAACGAAAACAAAAACCAACCATAAAGTGACAACAGGTCACTGACGTCAAAAAGAGACAGTTGGAGGAAAGAATAGCCAAGCTGGATAGAAACTTTCTTGAATGGTATGTCTGTACATTATTTTGACTGTTGTTATGGTTTTCTATATATAGATCACCATGGAAAACTTATAAAATTGTGCCCTTTTCATAGTGTGACTTATGGAGGGGAGGCCATTAGTAAGTGATTAGAAAATGGAGCCAGCTGTCACCCTCTTAGGAAGTGTTCACAAGCATGGCCCAGAAATCCCCCAACTGCTAGACAGTGGAAGGCGGAACCTGTCACCATAGAGCTGGCTGCAGCCCCAGCCTTTGACCAGGACTGAACTTTGATCAGCCAGGGCTGCCCTTATTTGCAGGACTCTGATTTGCATGGCAGAAGACTGCCCAACTGGAAATTACCTGCAAAACAACTCATGCTAACTCCCTCTCCCAGGTCTCTCCACCAGCCAACCTGGACTATTCTTTACAAGGTAAAAACTACACACAAAGAAACTCACCCTAGGCAGCCCAAGCTAGGACTCCTCTCAAATGGAGACCTCACAGCTCAGCATCCTACATCACAGGTTAGGGGATATTTCCTTTACTCCTTAGCCCAGTCAATAAACTTTTGGGTAAATCATTCACTTGCAGCAATCCCAGTAAGAACAGCAGAGGGAAGAGGAGTTAGGGGAAGAAAAGGAGGGAAAGGGAAGGGAGTTTAAAAACAAAGGAATTTCCCAACATTCATGCTAAGAATACTGCCTATTCCTGGACCTCTGATGCAAGAATTTAAGTCTATGTTCTCTTAAGTATTTGATTGCTGAGTCATGGTCAATATGATATTGAATATGTTCAATATGATGTTTCCTCTACATATTGTCTTTCACTTATAACTATTTTTAGACCTGATTAATTTTAAGACCCTGACTAATTTGAAATTAAGACATCAAAATTATCTTTAGATATGATGAAATCAGTCCATTTGTTTGTGAAGATATTTTCATTGGTGGTTACTAATAAAATAACTTCAGAAAATATGAAAGCACTTTTTATCCACCCATTTTACAAAGATTCAAGGTAGAAGCTTTTCCAGTAGGTTTCCAGTTTGTTTGTGCCTCATACCCTCACCAACACACCATTTGCATCTCTCCCTCTCAGACCTCTTTACTAGTTAACCCTTTGTAGCCACTCTGTTACCTACATCTATAGAGCAATAGCTACTTTGTGATGTTTGGTGCGTCGCCTGAGAGTTCCTACCTGTGGCTAAGATTCTCTAGGAGAAGAGACTGTCTTGCCTCAGCCAGGTCTGTCAAGGAAAGCCAGATGACTTAATAGATTGCTGCCCACAAGCCTGCCTTACCTTGTGACTTCATTGTCACTCAATAAATTCTGACACTGTGGAAAGACACAAACATGTTCATCTATGTTTCTGACATTGTGTGCTCATGACAGAAAACTTTAGCTGGTGAAAGGTTTAAAGCCACTGGAGATTTTTGAGCAATAAAAACTCAACTGAATCTGTTTTCTACAGACACAGACACATTCATATATCTGCTCTAATTAGATTAGCTTGGGGAAGATGTTCACTGAAGAGATATTAAAGTTTCAATAAAATGACCATCAGGAGTTTTGCCACTGTTTTCCTAAAGCACACTGTTAATGGGAGGGAATAATGTTATTCTTAGTGGGAGGCAGTTTTTTTTATGTAAAATGCAATCAGCATGCCTTCTTAAGTAGCGTCAGTTAATACCCTCAAGAAATATGAATATTAATAGAATTGCCCAGTGAACTTAGTTTGGGTTGGGGCATTCTTTGTCATACTCCAGGAAATCAAATATGTACAGAAACAGATTGCAAATAAAAAATTTTTTCTCTATCAAGAGGTTGTTATGCTGACCTTTCATTCCCTTGGTTTTACTAAAATTGCTTCAATAGAAATTGATTTCAAAAGTTGAACATTTGTCTTCCTTTTTCAATACATTGTCTTTGAGTTAATAGGAAGAGCAACAAATTCAGTTATTATTCTCAAATTCAGATAAATGCAATAACAAAAATGTTAGGACAAAAGTAAAGAAGGTTGTAATAAAGTTAAAGGAAAGCACCTTACTAGCACAAAAGGGAGAAGAACTGGCTTCCAACTGGGGTAAGTCTCTTGTTGACTTCGTGAAAAGACCTTGAGATTTGGATGGAATTGGCCATGGATGAATGAAAGCCACTATATACATAGAAATGAGGATGAGGAGACATGGGGAGGCGGAAAAGGGGGAAAAGGAAATAGTGTGAGTGTTTGGTTGATGGTGAGCACAGAAGGGACCAAAGTCTACTTGCAGTGTTTCTCTCTCTCTCTCTCTCTCTCTCTCTCTCTCTCTCTCTCTCTCTCTCTCTCTCTGTGTGTGTGTGTGTGCGCGCAAGTGTTTCTTTCCTTCTTACAATTTCTTTTTGAGTCAGTGTCTTACTCTAACTCAGGCTAACGTGGACCTCACTCTACCCCAGGCTGGCCTTGAGCTCACAGCAATCTTCCTACCTTAGGACTATAGGCCAGTCACTCTGCCCAGCTGCTCCCTTGGCACATCTATCCCTCTCTCTTCCTTCTTTCCCTTTCTCTACCTCCCCCTTGCTTTCTCCTCTCCCACCCCTAGTGCCTCCTTCATCACACTGTCTTAGTTATTGAAAACTAAAACATCTTACTAGGTATTTGGTATAGAAGGAAGATTACCATCCATACCACAGAGTCAACTGGATAAGGAACTCCTTGATTTCAAGAGACAGAATTAGCATATTCGCTTGCTGGTTCTGCCTGAGGTTTAAAAGGGCCTCAATTAGTCTTAGGAGAGGGAAGACAATGAATGGGAACCAGGTTAGTGAATCAAAAGGGGAGGAGGAATCAACTGAGCAAAGGGCAGTGATAGTCCGTGATGACTGATGCTGTCGTCAAGGTGATAGGGAAAATGTGTGCACCTGCACATGTGTGCATGTGGCGGCCAGAAGGTGACATCCGATGTGTTCCCCAATCACTCTCCTCTTTATTTTTGAGACAGGGTCTCTCCTTGAACCTCTTCAGTTGCTCATCTGGAATTATTACCAACAACACTTCAGCCAAAGCATAAATGTGACCATGCATTCAGGTAATAACAAGGAATGGATCCCAAAGGTTTTTAATGTTAAATCTTTTCAGTTTAACTATTTCTCTCTGTTGTAGTGTGGCTTTTTGAGGAATGGGTTTATTTGGCTTATGGACTCAAGGGGAGACTCCATCCTGGAAGGGAAAATGATAGCATGAGCAGAAGGGTGGGCATCACCTTCGCCACAGCACTGCAAACAATGGCAGGAAGGTGTGCCAAACACTGGCAAAGGGAAGCTGGTTTATAACCCTCATGTCATGGTTTGATCCAGGTGTCCCCCAAAACAAATGAATGTGTTCTGGATAATCGATCCTCAGTTGATGGCAGTTTGGATTTTACAACCTTGCTGGAGCTGTGTTGTTGGTGGAGGTTTTATGGGGTTATAAGCCAGCTTCCGCTTGCCAGTGTTTGGCACACCTTCCTGACGCTGTTCGCAGTGCTGTGGCGGAGGTGACGTCCACTCTCTGCTCATGCCATCGTTTTCCCTGCCAGGATGGTGTCTCCCCTTGAGTCTGTAAGCCAAATCAAACCATTGCTCCACAAGCCGCTTGTGTTTGGGTTCTTTCTGTGCAGCAACTAGAAAGCTGACTACAAAAGTTTTGGTACCAGGAGTGGGATCTTCTGTTGCTACTAGAACCCTGATTCTGTGGCTTTGGCATTTTGGAATTGATCTGCAGGAGGAATATGGACGGATTGGAAACCTTGTCCTAAGAGGTGCCTTGCAGTGCTGTAAATACAGCGTGGTGGATCATTCTGGTCATAGTTACAAGACCTGAATGAAGTAAGAACTATGGACTGTGAGGTTTGGCTTACAGGGGTGAGAAAGAACTTTGTCAGGACTGTGCCAGAAGCAGTTTGTGTGAGAGGCTTGCTGTGTTCTGCCTGATGGTGTCCTGGGAGCCTGTGCAGGGTTGTTTGATGTAAAGATGGATTGGTGTGAGTAGATGGAGATGGCACAGAAAGAAAGATCTTTGGGTTGAAACTGCTGCCCGTTCACCTGCAATTGTTTGAGAGATGACAACCATTGAGATTGGGCCACCTTGTCTGCATTGGAACAACAGGAAGAATGAGGACTCTTTGAAGTATGGGGCCTGAATGCTTTGATCCCCCCTGGATTAACAAGTTGGTAGCCCACCTGGTTCTGTGGAATGGAGATTGGTTAGAAAGAGAGGGTCATTGGATTTGCAACACAGATTTGTTTTTGAAAAATGGCCATGGGCAATGTGAAGCAGGTGTGGTAGGTTGCCTGCATGGAGCCCCATGGAACCATGAGGATGAACTGTGGGTTGCAATGGAGACCCAGTGAATTCCAGGACTATGGATGGGTGCCAAGGCGAGCTGCCAGCACCAGATGACGTTTTCCCGGACTGTGAGTAGCCGAGCTGGAGGGGTGGAATTGAATCTCCAAGAGACTTGTGTTATTGGTTAGAATCATTGAGCTTGGAGTTAGAGACTGATGGTGCCCTGTTTGTTTGTTTAAAATCTTGTATTGGCCAATCTGTTTTTGCTGTGCCTCATGTTTTGCATTGTGAATGTTCTGTGCCGTTATGGGTTTATTTTTGGTATTATGGATCAGTTGAAAGCTGTGGGGACTTAAGAGTTGAGTTGAATGCATTGTATTTACATCATGTATGATTATTAGTTTGTGGGGGCCAGGGGCGGACTGTCATGGTTTGATACAGGTGTCCCCCACAAACTATTGAATGTGTTCTGATAGATTGATCCTCAGCTGATGGCAGTTTGGATTTTACAAACTCGATGGAGCTGTGTTGTTGGGGGCGGGCTTATGGGGTTATAAACCAGCTTCCCCTTGCCAGTGTTTGGCACACCTTCCTGCTGCTGTTTGCAGTGCTGTGGCAGAGGTGATATCCACCCTCTGTTCATGCCTTCATTTTCCCTGCCAGGATGGAGCTTCCCCTCAAGTCTGTAAGCCAAATAAACCATTCCTCCACAAGCTGCTTGTGTTTGGATTCTTGCAGCAACTAGAAAGCTGACCGCAACACCCCATAAGCCCGCCTCCAACAACACAGCTCCAGCGAGGTTGTAAAACCCAAACTGCCATCAGCTGATGATCTATCAATCAGAACACATTCATTTGTTTTTGGGGGATACCTGGATCAAACCATGACAGTCCCCATCTAATCATCCTACTGAACAACTTAGATATGCTTTTCTTTTTCTCTTTGAAAACCAAACAAACTAAAAATTGGTTACTCAAAAACAAACAAACAACAACAAAAGAAAATAAACAACCATGTGGCTATCAGGGATGGTTCTTAAGCCACATCAAATTCGACTGAATTCTTATCTAAGCACTTAGGTAAAGATAGTTGAGAGAGATAACTAAAAGTAACTTTTCAGATAAAAGGCATCCCAGCCTTATCCCTCAGCAGGGCTGTTTTGTTGGGGACTTTCTAATTTAAAGTATGCCCTGAGCACAGTGTCCTAGTCTGCTGCCCAGAGGCTAGAGGCCTGTGATCTGCATTCCCTGGAGCTTTCACACTTCCTGATTCAGAGGTTGCTGGGCCAGCTGACCAACTGGTTTTCAGTTCAATTCAGCTGAATCACACATACATTTGTTAACTACACACTAAGAACAGTGCATAATAACAAGGCATTGCATGGAGATGTCATTCATTTTCCCGTCCTTTTTCAGGCATGGCAGCATCATCTCTTGGACATCGTCTTGAAGTATGAAACCTACCATGACTCAGGAAACTGAGCGGAAGAGGGGAGGAAAGATTGTAAGAGCCATGGTAGAGGAGAATATCCAGAGACATGCCCCCCCTCATTAACAACATACAAAAGGGGGAGGAACTGGGTTGACTCCTAGGCTCTCCATGATCCCCTACCCAATGGACTGATCCAGTTTGCCCATGGAGGAGGATACCCAGTGGATTGGGGATAGGGAAGAGGGAAATCGGAAACTGGGGACACCAACTCATTATTTGCTCATTCAGTGTATGTAAATATGGATAATAAAGATATATTTTATTTAAAAAAAGTTGGGCTTCTGTAGGTGTGTTCACAATCAGTGCTTGAAATCTGCTCTGCACATTCACTTCCCTTTTAATGTGTGCCTTTTAATGTGTTACCACCAACAATGGAAAGAGTTGAGGGATGGCTCAGTGGGTAGTGTTTGCCCTGTGTCATGGTTTGATCCAGGTGTCCCCCATATACAAACGAATGTGTTCTGATTGATTGATCCTCAGCTGATGGCAGTTTGGGTTTTACAGCCTCACTGGAGCTGTGTTGTTGGGGGCGGGCTTTTGGGGGTTATAAGCCAGCTTCCCCTTGCCAGTGTGTATTTGGCACATCTTCCTGCCACTGTTTGCAGTGCTATGGTGGAGGTGTTGTCCACCCTGTGCTCATGCCATCGTTTTTCCTGCCAGGATTGAGTCTCCCCTTAAGTTCATAAGCCAAATAAACCCATTCCTCCAGAAGCCACTTTTGTTTGGGTTCTTTCTGTGCAGCAACTAGAATGCTGACTATAACAGCCTGTAAATATGAGGATCTGAGCTTGCATACCCAGCACCCATAGAAATTGCCAGGCATGGTGGAGAGGTGGGGGCAGAGAATTCCTGGGGCTCACTGACTGACTAGTCTCTCTGAATGGGTGAGCTCTAAGGTCATCAAGTGACTCTGTCTCAAAAAATAAACTGGAGAACTTAACACTAAATCAGATTATCATCAGGCCTGCCATGGCTCAGGGAACTTTGCAGAAGTGAGGGTGGGTGGAGAGATTGTAAGAGCCCAGAGTGGGTAGAAATACCCTGAAGCATGGAACCCTGATACCTACCCCATAGGGGGTGACTGAGGCCTTATGACCCCACAGTGTCTACCATAACCCACTGACGAGGGCCCCCAGGGTAATGGGAGTTGGGAATAATAGTATATAACCTGTTATATATAAAATAAAAAAATTAAACAATGAATTTCAGCAGGAAAATAAAAAAATTAGAGAGTGACTAAGGAAGATATCTTACATCAAACTGGTGTTCAAGTATGCATGCATGTGTGAGCACACACACACACACACACACACACACACATACACACACACACACACTTGCTCCAACATATACATGCACACACCCCCACCTCCTCCCCCCCCAAAGGAATGAAACGAATGACTCATCCCATAAACTCAGACCATTCCCTCCTTCCATGGCCTGCAATCCAGCATACATTCCATGCAACTGTTGAGTCACCATGGAGACATTGACCATCATGTGTTCCCCAAGCTAACTTGTAACTCAAATTCCTTAACCCTTTGCTCTGGCTCAGCTGAGCTGCAGTCACCCAGAGGCTCTGAGGATGTGTACAATCGTCAAGGCTGCTGACTCTCTCTGCAAAGCCTGACTGAGGTCTTATGTCTCTGAAATCCCCCTCCTGTACACTAACTCTCTCTAAGGAGTGGCTGTTAGAAGAAGGCGAAGAAAGACCAGCTACAAGCAACTTCCTCTCCTCTACCGCACAGAGTCACATTCTAGAAGCCTCATGATTTCTCTAATCTAACCTCATGCTGACACATGACTTCTTTGATTTCCAACAATTCCCCCCAGGGAATTATTATGTATTTCCTAATGACTTTTGTTATGAATCTTAACTTCCACTCAACCCACATTATAAATCCTTTGAGAGAAGTGACCAGGTTTCACAATTCCTTTCCAGTGACGTGGACACGCTCATTGAACATGTAGAGAATGTACATAATGTACACAAAGACTTAGGATTTCCCCTGGGAAAGTTCCATCAGTACAGATGGATTCTGCACTCATTATTTTGTTTCACTGCTCTTAGTGTTGAGGAAATCCCCAACCCCAGTTGTTTCCTCTTCACTTCCTTCTCTGGCTTTTGGTGTGGAGAGTGAGCTCTGATAATTAAACCCAGTAAAATGTAAAGGTTTGATCTTCATCTAAAGCCAATAAAGTACAAAGCCACCCTGAGTCTTGGTCTCTATTTGGAATGGGGTCAGGTCTGGCTTTTTTCCTCATCTTTACAGGCACATTAATCACCAACTACTGCTTCACAGTTGCATGGAATCAGCTGTCTCTTGGATCTCAGATAACCAGAAACTCATTCAATTTAATATTCAGTAAGATATTTATTCTTCTATTTTAGAATGTCTTCATGATATCATTCCAAATTCAGTTTTTTTCTTAATAATACTGTTTTCAAATTTCTTATGGACAGATATACTGACCTTTCTTGGAAATTTCTATAGAGTTTGTATGTGAATTATGGTCCTAAGGATAGGTTATCTTGAAGACTAATAATGCATTTCCCAGTTTCAAAGAGGTTTGATGACATTTTGTCATCTTTATAAATACAGAGGGCTGCACAGTGCTAGTTCCTTGGTCATGTTGTGGACCTGTTATTGAAAGTGGAATAACATTTTGTGACTATAAATGCCAAATTGCATCCCTATCTAAACTGCATGTTAAAGTCCCAAGTATTTCATTTTATAAAGATACTTCATTACTGATTCAAATGAGTTACAATACTTAAATCACATGCCTGCCTGCCTTTGCTTCTGTAACATTGTATATGATTTCCACAAAGACTGAGTATTTCTAAGAAGATAAAAGTTTTGTTTTGATGGCATGAGAAATAATTACAGGAGAATATTTCTGGTAGAGAACCTCTGAAGTGTCTTTCATTTTTCAGATCCATCAAATTTCACATTAGTTCATTTAATTGATTATGAGATAGCATCACATAATGTATCTCCCACCTCAGTTATAAGCTGAAATCCTAATAGCCAATAAAATAGTAGTTGGTGTGGTGGCTTTGAAGTCCCCATAATGAGACTACAGTTCTTAGAAAAGGAAGAGAATTCCTCATGTTGCTGTCATAAACTTCCAAACCAGACACAGTTTATAGTAGGAAGGGATTTATTTGAAGCCTACAAATCCAATGGAAGTACCATAATGGCAGAAGAAGCTGACACCCTTTCACAAATACAAGCAGAGAGATACCATTACCAGCCAGAACCATACACAAACAAGCTCAGAGGACAACAAAACAGCAGGGAACCTGGTAGCAAGCAGCCAGAGCTCCAACCTGTCTGTATATCTTTGGTTAGAAATTAGACCCATCACCCAGTGACACCTTAGGGATGAACTCCAGGACCCATGCCCCCCCCCACTCCAGTGACACCACCATCAGCCAGGCAGCTGGAGGCAAGTGTTAATAAAACACCCAAGTGTATTGGGGGACAAACTACCACACCATGAGAGAATAGAACTATCTATGAGCCAAGAAAGGACTGTCCCAGGACTCAACCATGCCATGATCAGGGATTTATTTCCATGGTGACTCTAAATCCTGTCAAGTTGACTCCCAGAGATTAACCATCACAAACTGGTTGCCTTTATTGGACACTTTATTGCCCACTAGGTGTGATGAAAAAAAATTTTACTTTAAATTTCTCCCATGGTATTTCAAAGACAATCACACCAGAGCCTTACTAGACTTTGATCCCCACACTTTGTGACCAAATAACACTTTGTTCTATGGCCATGACTCAGGTTTCTACGTACAGTTACTTCTCCAATAAAACTTAAGAGGAAAGACTTCATTCATAATGAGTTTCACATCCTGTCATTTAATGCTACAATACAGTACAAAGATTAGGTGTTTCATGTTTAATCATTTGTAGCTTTAAAACTAATCCCAGCACTGGGGAGGCAGAGGTAGGAGGGTTGCCATGAGTTAGTTCGAGGTCACCCTGAGATTACATAGTGAGTCCAAGTAATCTGGGTTAAAGCAAAACCCTATTTTGAAAAACAAAAATAATAATAAATAAAAAAGGACATGCCTTTTTTCTATTTTCATAAATCAAACATACATTTGTATTGGCATAATTCAGCTCAAGCATTTTTTGCAAGAAAGAAGCATATTAGAAATATGTTATCTTTCTGAAAGAAATGGAAGTTCCTGGTAAGGGAAGAGAACAGGCATTATCTTATCAACAGAATCCTGCTTTTATGGTATGATATAACCACTGTACGTTGGTCCAGGGCAATGTCTTCCATAACATCCAGACACTGATAAAAAAGCACTCAATCAGCTTGCTTATGGGAGTGAGAAGTCTCATCGATTTCAGGATATAGCTACTGAGGTCAAAGAATTCCATCTATCTCAAGGTCCCAAAGAGATGTGAACCTTTGATGCATATTAATTATAAACATTATTGACAAAGTTATTATTTTTGGAGAGCGGAGTCAAAATTCTTTTTCAGCCCTGATTAAATCTTATACTGCGTTCATTCATTCAATAAACAGTTTTAAGTACTTTCTATGTAGGACCTAAGTAACCATTGTAGACACTGTTTGATAGTGTACAAACTAGAGAAGGGATACTCCCTGACTTCATGGAACTTACATGAAGAAAAACCTAGAAGTACTTGATATTAGAAAGACCATTAAAAAAACAAAACACACACACACACACATATATATGTATATAAATATATATATTTTAAATTGAAGTACATAGTGTGTTAAATCCACTAAACAGTAGATGAAGAAATTCAGAAGTAAGGCAGATTTGAATGTCTTGGCTTTGGATTTTGGTTTTGACAGAGAAATGAGGATACAACTTTAAATTGGAGGCCAAAAAAGACGACAGGAGAAAATGACATTTAAATAAACATAGAGGAGATGAGGGAGAAAACCACATAGGTATCTGGAGGAAATCACTTTCTAGCAGAGGAAGCTTCAAGTGCAAAGACACTGAGGTAGAAATGACCTTGATATGTTCCCCAAAGTAGAGAAGTCTAGTCTATGCAAGGTTAAGTGAGCAAAGGAAGGTACAGTCAGAGAAGGAATGGACCTAAAAGACCTTGGACCTAAAAGAATGGAAGTCATTAGACAATATAATGGGTTTACTCTCACTAGTACACAAATGCAGAGCAATCCTGTTTAAAATTACTTGCATATGGAATATTTTAAATTTGAGCCAATAAAATGAATAGATTGCCTGCCAGGTAGTTGGAAGTTTGTTTATGAGAGAGGACAGAACCAGGGGACTAGAGAATCAAGACACAGGATTGAATCAAGGAATCCAGTTTACACAGTGAGGAGTTTAAAATCTTGGGATCTTGAACAGAAGGAGATGGAGAGGCAAGCACACCAAAAGAACCAGTTAACTGCACTTTTCACCCCCTCAGGCATTGCAGGAAAGGCTTTATGATCCCTTTGAAGTAGGGTTTGGCCTCTCAACACTGGAATGGATTGAAAATTTGATAAATTCAACCAATGGATCAAATCCTGTCCTGTTGATAGTGACAAGCATCCAAGGGGAAAAACAGATTAAAGGAAAAATAGTATTAATTGGGACTTGAAAGCATAATTCAGTACCAGTCCAGAACAGAGAGCTAGCATAGACAGTCCATGAGCAGAAACATTAGTTGCATGACTTTGTGTCTGATTTCATCTGATTCAAGGTGTTACTTGCTGGATTGCCGAGATACCACACAGAGAGTCACAAGGAAGACCGTCTATCTGTCTCTCCTTCCTAGGGACAAGCAGATAGATATAAGATGGTGTGTCCTTGTCAGTTTCACGTTGCTGGGATGAACATCCAAACTGCCACAGTTTATGGCAGAAAGGGACTTATTTCAAGTTTACGCCATCAATGGGGGTAGAAGTTGCTTCTGAATATCCAAACAGAGAAGCAAAACACCACCGGCAAGCAGGGTCAGAGCTCCAAACTCTCCGGCATATTTTAGAGCTGGAATTCAAATCCACCCCCAGTGACACCCCCCCCCAGCAAGGCTGAACCCTTAAACTCAGTTTTAATAAAACACCTAAATCTATGGGGCCATACATTTAAACTACTCTATGGGGCCTTTATAATAAGAATTTTTTTTAATACAGATTAGAAGCAAATTTTTTTTTTTAACTGGTACTAGTTGGCTAGGGACTAGGCCACAGAACCGTACCACCTTGGCTACTCTGGCAGGACTAGAACCCATGTCTGATCCAGTCTCATCTAAGATGGCTGTAAGCATCAACTTTGGCTTCAGCTTTCTGCTGCTTCCTCAACTTTCCCTGGGTTTGGGTGCACCTTCCCTGAATTCGGGTTCTTTTAGGGCCCAATAATCAGTCAGGTCCTCCCTTACACACCTGAGCCTAATGAGGAGGCTTATTCTAATTGGGTATCTGATTCGTATAAATTCATCTAAGTAAAGAAAAGACATGTGGGAGCCCCTCACCCTTCTTTGCCCCTTAGTCCTTATTGGAGGGGGCGTCTTCTTCATCTCCCTTCTCAGACACAAGGGGGAACTTTTCTTTCTGCTTGGACATGTTCCCGCTTTGCTTTCCATGTGTATGCGTTCCCTTTCCAGGGGGTTATTTGCTTATTTTTATTTTATTTTTTACTGGAGAGAAACCTTTATGTGAGGACAATTTTTTTTCTTGGTTTTCTATGGGATGGTGATGGTTTTTTTTTTTTTTGGGGGGGGGAGCTTGGGCTTTTCTTTTCTTGTTAAGCCTAACCACAAAATAAACTTCCTAATTTACCCTCGTCTACGTTCTCAATTCTTTTTCACATCGACCAGAACCCTACCCTTGAGAACTGCTGGAGCGCGAGCTCAAGACCTCTGATTTCCCAGAGTCCAATCCTGCATCACTTGGACATAAGACTCTTTGATAAAGAGACTTTCATGTCTGACCTCCCTGGGTGGACCATGCAGGCAGGAGAGGAGGGACAGACAGGAAGGGGTGGGACATTTCCACAGGTAGGGAGTCACCAGGAAGGATCAGCGACCATTCAAAAGCCAGAAAGGCGGCTCTGGGGGACAATCTAGGAGGAGCAGAGGCAGGAGCCAGAGCGCACAGGCTGTGCTTTCAGGAAAGCCGGGAGCTGGAGAGAGTTTGCCACATTGTGGGGACCCCCGATGTCGTGGGTTCAGGTCCAGGGAGGCGAGGCCGAGGCAGCCACAGCTCCCTTCCTTACTCTTTAGACTTGTCGGATCCGGATCCGTGCGCTGAGTTGATCCGATGCAGTTCTTTCCTCTTGGCTGACTTCGATGCCATGGCTGCGCAGCGCCCGCCCTGGCTGGGGTTGGCTGTGCCGATGGCTAAGCTTCGCGTCTGCGTTGCCAGGCAACCGTGGGTCTCTCTCTCTCTCTCTCTCCCCTCCCCCCACTCCACCGGAAGGCTCCCTGCGTTCCCGCGTGGATCGCGGCGCAGCTTTCTCACCTGGATCTCAGCATCCATCCGCGCAAAGGATGGAGCTGGCTTCTGCGGAGGAAGGAGGGCGCGGGGACAGGGAGGGACCTGCCTGGCTCGGTGCCTCTCATGCACCTGCAGCTACCTACCCCCAGGCTGGGCAAGCATTCCAGTCCCACCCTCCGCTGAATGCCACAAGTTCCTCCAGTGAACACAGGGGAGAGACATTGTAGGCGCACCGAGCTTGCCTGTGGCTCAGAAACTGGGGATCCAGCCTGTGAAGAGCAGGGAGGGTTCCCTACAGGGTCCTTGAAGTAATGATACCCTTAGTCGATTATAAAGTTTGGAGATGATCTGGTGCTGAGCAAGTATAATGAAAGAGCGGATCAAGTCAGGAATTGAGGAAATCTCAAAATAGCCAATCAACACAGATCAAAGTAAATTGAAGACCTATTAAGACTCCGGATTAATGTTTAGGTGGTTTTAGGTGGTATTTGTTAGCTGTCTTGCCTTCGTCTAGTTTTTTCCCTCTGGGCCTTAGGAGTAGGTGATTGATGTTCCTGGCTCTCTTCTCTGTGGAGGAACCATGTCTGTAAAGCACTCACCACACCATTAAAGCTTAAAGCCCTGCTTCAAGGAGCAAGCAGATAACATGAATGAGTGCAGCCAATCAGCTAGTCACGGATCCCATGCTCAGTGAGGGAACACTCACAGTGGAAAATGTTCCCTCATTAAAACTAAATACTACCTTGACCTAACATAGCCTCATCAGATTTACATAGCTCTGTGGGTTAGGAAACCTAGGTGATCTCAGTAAGCCAGGAAACAATAAACATCTTTAAATAAAACAATCTGCTCTGTTCTTGGAAGTGGGAATATACTCAGTTCATCAGTGTGGGTGAGAATCAGCGTCCTACAAAACAAATCTTTCAACTTCTCTGACAAATGAATGCCAGCCCTTTCCATGCCTCTTAGCTCAGGGATCAAGTGTTCTTTTGGACTCTGACATACATAGATGTCATCCTCTAAGGGTTGCAACATGAAATAAGGGGTTTAATCATGGAATTTTCTCTTTTTAAATTTGTATTAGGAACTGTGATATGTTAATGATCAGGATATAGAGAAACACATGTGCTTTTTAGCACCATAGCCTGACCAGTGTTTTAGCTACAAGAGAATTCCACATGTTCACGAAGCAATTCTTAACATCATCCAGGAGGAAGAACACTGGGGGTAGGAACTCTAGCTGTGATATAGTTATCAAAACTACTTTAGGATTCTCTTATGTCTTTTTTTTTTTTTGCCCTAATGTAATAGATATTCCATTCTGAGTTAAAACAGTGATATGTTTGGCTTGAACTACAACCCCTGACTTTAGAGCCTATGGTATAAACTCCATCAGTAACTAGCCTTGCAATTTTTGACAAGATATTTTGCGTCTCTTAGCCTAGAGTTTTTTTCTTTTTTTAAAAAATTAATATCTTTTTTATGAATAATTACATACATTGTATGAGCAAATCTTGTGATGGTACCTCCACTTCCCTCCTCTCTGTCTCCTACCCACTGGGGTCCCTCCTCAGTGTTCATACTGGGTCTGTCCATAGGGTAAGGTAGCAGCAGAGTATTATTTCTATAAAATAGGATTGGTCAGTTTGACTTATCGGGCTTTTCTTTTTCAAGGGTCGGGCATATTTCAGCCACTGATGATCTCAATGATTTCAAAGAAAGTCCTTGCAGAAGATGAAATTCACCTTTCTGTAGGCTTGACTGTTTGGAGCTGTGGTATTTTTATACAAGACCTTGTATATATTTACAGCTATGTATTTTGTTACTCTGTTAAGATTCGGAGTTAAATGTTTCTCCAAATTTAGTTCGCTACTTTCATTGAGAGTTCTCTGTATATTCTAGTCAGGAAAAAACCAAAGTGCATACACTCATAATCATGGTCAATGTTAGCTTAGAGTAATAATGACAGCTGTGACTTCCTGAGTCCCTAACTACATGCCATCTCTTCTAGAGACAGACTGAATTGATACAGTTGATCTCATTATTTGGATATTCATGGATGAGTTCTCTTTCATCTTTATGTGTGCAAAAGGAAGAATACCTGAAATATGCCTGACACATCATATGCATTCAAAAATGACAGCTGATGTTATCTCACAGGTAAAGCAGAGAGGACACAGAGCAGGTGATGGGTGACAGACAGAGCAAGGCAGGCTGCTCACTACAGCCTGAACGGTCCATTATCTTTACATTTTCATTATTTTAGAACTCATTTATTTATTTATTTATTTATTTATTTATTTATTTATTTATTTATTTATTTATTTATTTATGGCATTTTCAAATATAGTTTGTTTTTGTGAGCTGTCCCCTACTGCAGGCTAATTGTCCACAGGATCATTTCCAGGTGGTGACTCTGGGCTTTACTTTAGAGAATTCCAAACTTTCTTACTCTCTTGACAACTTTTACAAAACAAGAAATGCTGGGAGTGGTGGTGCACGCCTTCAATCTCAGCACTCCTGAGGCAGAGGCAGGGGGATCACTGTGTGTTCCCTGCCACCCTGAGACTATATAGTGAATCTCAGGCCAGCCTAGGCTAGAGTGAGACCCTACCTTGAAAATAAAAAATTAAATAATAAATAATTTAAACAGATTTAAAAATTAAAAGCTAAGAAGCAAGGACTTGTATTTTATTACAGCCACCTAGCATTTCTGGAAACTAGACTTGCTTTTTGGGGAAGAAGTATCTGTCTGGCTTAGGGCAGCAGGGCCCACTCCTACGGGAAGTGGTTACAAATACTTATTTCCCCATATCAGTCAGGGGTGCCTGTGCTTGGGGAGGTGGAGGGGAGTGTGCCAAGAAGGGGAAGTGAACTTTGGTAATCTCTTCTCTCCCCACCATTGGCAGCTCCAGATGACTGGAATTGAAGGAGAGGACTAAGGAGGGGACTGGCATTTTTATTTCCTTCCAGTCTTAGCTCCAGAAAGCTCCAGAAGCTGGGTTCAATGACCAGGGGAACCACAGATGATACTGCTTAGACTTTGCACATTAGGTCAGTGTACCTCGGGAGCAGGTGCACACTGTCCATGCTCTGTGCTTGGTTCATTCTCATTTCAACTTTTCTATTTCATTTCCTCAGAGAAGAATTTCCTTCTTTATTTTCTGCATAGCTATATTACCAATATCTTAAAGATTCTAAAATAGTTATTTTTAAATAATTACTTATGCTTGACTCTTCTCAGTGATCACTCAAAGGAGAAACTGTTCTATCTTTTTCACCAAATATAACTCAAACTTTTGAAGCCCCCAAATTCCTCATGATTACAGCTTATAATTGCTAACCACTTACTAAGTGTTTGACATACATCTAAGCTCCTGTTCTGTATGAACTCACTCAATCCTTATAAACACCCTACATGTTATAAGCAGAAGGACACGTCCACTTATTTGAAGTCCAAAGCACCCAGAGAATAGAGCTAGAATGTAGCTTTCTTCACAGTCCAGGCTAAGGGCCTGGCTTCCCCACCTTCTTTAAACAGTTCATAGTAATTTTAAGTAATTGTGTTACAGCGCTTGGAATAGAACCCAGGGTCAAGAGCTTGCTAAGCAGATAGGAATGTCATAAAACCCCACCTTTAAACATGGTAAATTCAAAACAAGTTTATGACATATCTCTGAGAATCAGAACCCTTTAAAGGGTTGAGAATAAGAGACTATATGATTGAGAAGGATTTTATAAATCACAAGTTTGAGTCAGCTGTTTGCAGTGTACAATGTGAAGCTTTAGGCACAAAATTATTTGTCCTGGCCACAGGAATGCTCATTATTTGGTAAACTTTACAGCTGTGATTATGTTTGAAATGAATTCCTGAATATGGATTCTTTAAGAAGAGGAGAATAATAAGATTCTACAGAGACCTAAAATGACCAAAGTATTTTCAAATCATATCACAGAAAAAAAAAACTCAAGAACATTTATAGGACTACAAAAAAATCCAGCACCGCTAAAACATACATTTTACAATGACTGATATCTGAAAAAAAAAATCAAGCAAGAAAATGAATTTCAATAAAAAGGAAAATCAGCTAATTCAAGATTTGTCCAGAAATGTGGATGATAGAATTATCAGACAGAACATAAAAACAGTTATCATGGTGGAACCCTGTATGTTCAAGTAGATAGAAGAGAGACTGAATGTGTTTGGGTCATTTTAGGAACATCTGAAAATACAATGTCTGCATTGAAAAATACAGTAAATGGGACTGATGGCATATTAGATATGGCAGGAAAAATGGATTACTCAATTTGAAGACACAAAAATAGAAGCTGTCCAAAATGAAATATAGAAATAAACACTATTAAAAAAAACAGTATTGGGGCAATGTAAGAACATCTGATGGTCTAAACTGTGTGGAGTTGGAGTCCCTGGATGTACACCACCTGTGTTGAGGCTGAAGTGCTGAGATTTAAAAATTATATAAAAATTAATGATTGAAAATATTTTAACTTCGTAACAGTTATAAACCCACAGACCAAGAAACTCAATGAACCCCAAGCCCAATAGACATAAAAAAAAAAAACCCACTACACCCAGGGACATCACAATTAAAACCATCTGCAGTTGTAAAAATATGGTAAGGGCTGGGGAGATGGCTCAGTGGTTAAGAGTACTTGTCAATTAAGCCTGGAAGGATCATGAGAGGACCCGAGGCATCTGGAATCCACTTCTCAGGGACCCAAGGCACACATCTGTAACCTCCTGGTTGGGGGCAGGAGGAGGGAGGCAAATACCTGACCATCACTGAGGCTTGCTGACCATGGGTTGAGGGTGAGACCTCATCTCAAGGAAATATGTATAAGATCAATAGGAAAGGTCACTTGAAGTTCTCCTGTGGTCTCTACAGAGACACACACGGCATGCACATGTGTACAAACACATGCATACACCACACATCATACATCACTCCCCATCCCCTCCCCCCACAGAGAGAGAGAGAGAGAGAGATCTGAAAATGGTTCAGGTTTGTCTAAAGCTGAGGAATAGGTTAGCTGAGAATGGTGGTGCATGCCCTTAATCCCAGCACTCTGAAGGCAGAGGTAGAAGGATCACTGTGAGTTCGAGGCCACCCTGAGACAACATAATGTATTCCAGATCAGCCTGGGCTAGAATGACACCCTACCTAAAAAATAATAATAATAATAAAGAAAAAAGTTATTGCTGGTGAGGCACTGCTGTGTGACTGATAAACTTTGGCCTGTGGAAGATTAGGACAAGATATCAGTGGAAGAGAATGCACCAGGAATATCAGAAGGATGAAAGTTTCAGGAACTAGGAATTTTGAGGACTAAAAGTCTCAATTTATAGCAGTTGTTATTTTGAAAATATGAAATATGATTATCATAGTTGCTTTTATGTTCTTACCTATGACCCATCCATCTCATTTCTGGTTCCATTTCTATCGATTGATTTATAGTTTCTCTAAATGGCATGTGTTTTCCACCATATTTGCTATATTTTTTTATTAGCTATAAGACCAGGAATTTTATGTTGTTTTATGTTGACATCCTCGACTCTGAATACTAATTATTTCCTCCTTTTTGGCTTGAGTTTAATTGTGTTTACTTGGAGGTTTACTATGGCTGGAGATTTAATCATCTGGATTTTGAAATTCTAAAAAGATGAATCAGGTTTGTCCCCTGCTCATGAAGAACTCATTATCTTACAGAGCAAACAGAAACTTCAGATGGTATTTATAATATATGAATTCTACTGAATTTACAAGTGAATTCTACTGAGTAACTGGGAATCAAGCATTGTGGAAACCCCAATAAGGAACCCAAAAAGAGCTAGAGCACATTGCTCCTGGAAAAATTTTAATCAGATCAAAACATGTGGGCATAGCACCGGTCAGATACATAGGAAAAGGCTGTGAGTCAGCACTCAAATGCTCTTCATGGGACAGAATTGGGTAATTCTCTACAGCAAGAAATTGTGCTTATTTGGAGACAGTGCACTGAAGGGCCTAGCAGAATGGTAAAAACAGCAAGAATACTCAGGTAAGCCTCTTCATTATCTCACCTGTGTAAAATAGTGTTACCAAATTAATTTAAAAGATTCTATAGGGCTGGAGAGATGGCCCAGTGATTAAGGCGCTTGCTTGTAAAGCCTTTGGACACGGATTATATTACCTAGTGCCCATGTAAAGCCAG
>PVHP010006425.1:0-21276 GCA_004024765.1 Zapus hudsonius | reverse complement strand
ATGTTAAATAAGCCACTTAGACTCTCTGAACTTCACTCTACTCATCTAAAACTGGGTGTTACAACTTCATTTCTCATATGATTACTGTAATTATTCTTTGAGATGGTTATGTTTAGCAAAAATACAGCAAACCAATAGTTTTCTTTTTCTTTGAGATACTATTACTTAATCTACATTAAGAACATAGGAATGGCTACTCTGGCAATATGGCATTTGAAGACAGCTTGTCTGGGTAAGTAGACAAACCACCCAGACCTCTGTGAATAAGAACACTCCTGGAAAAGTCCACATCAAAAACTGAAGCTGCAAAGAGAAGGCTGGCAAAATTTTGTGTTATAATGATCTATAGAAGTGTCAAAGAATTTCAAAAAACTGTTAGGAAGATAAGTATTAGCTTAAAGTTTAATTTATAATATGAAGATTAAAAAGAAAGTTGTATAATTATAGTAAAGCATATTACTGTCCCCCAAAGAATCTTAACATTACATACCTTGTTAATTTAGTCAGAATCTAGTCACTTTTGACCTAATTGCCAGTAACTCATTATGTTTATGAAGTATATTGGTTTTGATACATTCATATCTCTTATCTTACACATACAGCTTTTGCAAGAAAGTTTAACATTTTTGCATTTGTGGGCTACTGTTTGAATATGAAGGCAAAATTCATCAGGACTATAGAGTTAGAGAAAAACTTAAGTATTATGAAACTATTATTTTTTTATAAAAGTGCTCATTATAGAAATATATAAACTATAGAGGGAAGCAAAACTTATAATTTCAACTTCTAGAAATAGTCATTGCTAATATTTTGAGCCTATAAATGGCTCAAAATTTTATAATTTCAGAGTTATAGCTTTTGGCTCTCTTACTTGACTTGACTTGACTTGGTAATAATTCCCATATCATTTGATAGTTTCCTGTATCATGAATTTTTAGTACAGAGCAGTGGAGATTAACAGGAATGTGGCTCTGTAGGTCTGGACTCCAGCTTCAGCTGAGTGGTTTTGAATAACTCATTTCACCTCTTTGACTTCCAGCTTCTTCACTTTGGAACTAATCACACACAGGCCAAATGAAGGTTAGGATCTCATTCCTGTGCACATAACTGACACCAGCACTTCCAGGATTGTGGGGCACTGTGGTGGGGAGGCAGGTAGGGCACAGCAGTGGGGAACTCTGGTGCATTTTGAGGTGTTGTATTTGCACTGTGGCGCTTTACAGAACTGAAGCAGCAGCAAATGACCTCTGGAGGAAACCTGGCAAAGCCAGTAGGATTCTCCTTCTGAGAGCTAGGCAGGGGCTCAGCCCCTTCTCTTGCTGTGAATTCATTGGAGGATGATACCCACAAGTGTGGTGAGGGGTTTCCATTTTTGCAGTTGAATAACTAAGTTTATTTGGTGCCCATTAATTAAAGGCACCTCATTTGAAATAATTTTACTTTATCAAGGGCTCTATTTAAAAAGCCAAAGGCCAGCAGAGGAAAAACTCTTCACCATAACGATCTACCTCAGGAGCACAGATCCATTTATTCTTTGACTTAACATGTGTTTCTTAGACATCTGCAATGTTCAGGGACCAGTTCCAGGAGACGAGCTCTACATAGGAAGGTATAAAAACAGAAAATGGATCAGCCGTCATGAACTTACACTCTAGAGAAAGGAAGATAGGTAATAAATGGATAATAAGTAAAGTATGTCGTTACAATATCAGATTGGGAAAGAGGAAGTAAAATAAAAGAAATATGAAAAGTGGAAGTTGGGGAGGAAGTTGCAAGGGAATGCCTACTCTGGCAAGATGGCTTTGAAAAGAGCCTGGCTGGTAAGTGGGTCAGCCAGCCAGTCCTCTGTGGGTAAGACACTCGTAGAAAGGTCAGCAATAAATGGTGTCTGAGGTAAGGGGACAGACCTATGCTTCAATAGAACATAAAGAAAGAGTAGCAAAAGGTTAACTTTTAGAGAATCAGCAGACTGACAGCACCTAGAAGCCCTTATTCAGGACATGACATTTATTCTGAGCCAGATGGAAGCAATTAGAAGATTTGGGGCAGAGATTTGGATCTTGTATTGAAAATAAAGACTGGTAGATATTGCTGGGCGAGGAGGGCAGAAGCAAGAGAACGCAGGGTAAAATGATACTGGGGTAATTAGAAACATAGGAAAGTGAGTAGTGGTGGGAATCATGTAAATGTTGAAGATAGAGCCAATAGAGTTTTCTAAAAGGTTGGATATGAGGCGGATTAAGGCCAAGTTAGTGAAAAGTTGGAAGACTTTGAGAATCTTACATTTTGGCAGAACATGGGAAATTTAGATTTCAGTGTGTTAGGCTCATAGAAATATTTTTAATTCTATAAGAACGTAGGAAACGGAGCTGGGTAGATGGCTCAGTGAGTAAAGTGCTTGCAATGTATCTGAGTTCAGACTCCCAGAACCCATGTAAAGCCAGAAACTGCAGCAGGCATCTGTAATCCCAGGAAAGAAGAGAGGTGGAGACAGGAGACTCTGCTGAAACTTCAGGGGTCAGGACAGGCTGAATAAAGTCATGAACAAAAAAGCCCAGCCTCAATAGAGATGGAAGGCTGAGGACTGACACCAGAACTTATTCTTTGCCCTCCATGTGTACCCACCCCATCACACACAAAGAAAGGGGGAAGAAACCACAAAACAAGTGAATTAAGTCTGAAAATGACGGGTAAGGATTTATGGTTGCGTTCTTCATGCAAGTAAAGCCACTCGCCCACATTTTGAAAATCAGTCCTTATGCTGTTAAAATGGGATTTCCACTACAGAGCTTCATGGTTCTTCTAGGTTATTGAAAACATGGTTCTAGTTTCCTGCCTCTACACAGAGGAACTGTTGGTATAAAGAAAACTCACTGGAAGGGAGGGCGATTTTGCAAGCAATTATTGAAGACTTTCATCTCATTTAATCTGGGACTGCATCACAAAGGACAGTCAATGGAATACCCAGAAGTTCTAAAAGAGAAATGATTGACTCAAAGCCTTATGGGTACCCTACTTATTAATTACTTATTTGATAGAACTGATGCTGAGTGTTGTGTGCTGGGGTATAGATAAACTGTAAATTAAGGTTATAGATAGACTGTAAATATGGTCACAGGAAAATTATAATCAATGTGGGAGGAACTGGAAAACAAATATACAGTGTTATAGATAATCAATGATTGCTGTGATATCACAGGGTGATAAGTTGTTGTCCAAACTGGAACATGTTTTTGTAAAAAAAAAAATTGTAAAGGAGATGGAATGACAATTCAAGGCTGCTCTAAACCAGCAGCTTCCATTCACCTCTCCATGAGGGTCCTTCCCTTCCCACATCCACTCCCATTTCTGGGTAAGATATCATCCCTTTAACAAGTCCCTTATCTTAATAATAAGGGCCTTGGCTCATGGCTGCCAGTTGATGCCAGATGAAGACTGGGTTTACTAGGGATGCTCTCTGCAGTATCTCCATTCGACCCCTCAGAGCATGGCAGCTGGGTTCTGAGGAGTGAGGTGTGTGAATGTCTGCTAAAAGGTTCACCCCAAACATGCACAGTGTCTCTTTCACCATAATCTAATAATCATAATCATAGACAACCACAGAGCAAGGCTAGATTCTGGATGAGAGAAAATAAATTCCGCTTCTGAACAGAGAGGATGACAACTCATATGAAATTTTAGCTCTCAATGTGTTGGTATTTGGGGACAGGGCCTTTGGGAGGAAATTCAGTTTAGATGAGGTGGTGAGGGTGGAGCCTTCATGGAAGGATTAGTACCCTTAGAAGACAGACAACAAAAATTAGTATCTTTAGAAGAAGGAATAGAGAAATGGTCTCTCCTCCACCTTCTCCTCCTTTTTTTCTGAACATGAAATCTGACAATACCAGCACCCTACCTTTGGACTTAGCTATCTTCTAGAACTATGATAAATAAATAAATAAATAGATAAATAAATAAATAAATAAATAAATAAATAATTCTCTAAATTCTCATCAATAAAGGAAGCTTGATTTCCTAAAACTTTGTTTTGGAACAAAAATATTTTCTATGTCTTTTTTTTTTTTCACGATTTGTCATAATCAGATCAAGAGAATTTCACATTTGACTTCCACTGTAGGCTAGCTGGTGAGAAGTTCCATCTGAATGACTCCATGAATAAGGATTAAGGACAGTCAGAATAATAAAGGAGAGACTCTGCCCTGAAAAGAAAAAGGAACAGAGTTAGAATTCACAAGAGGCAATAGGGTAGTTGAAAATGACAGATACAGAAAAACCAAGGAGCAACATAGGGGAAGCAGCCCATGGTTCCTGCCCTAGATGGGCAGGGAGCAGGTGAAATACCATCCTCACAGTAAACCAAGTGGCACCAGTGTGTAGGGACTGGCAGTCAGTCATGCCCGCAGCTCTCATAAATATTAAATCTAGGTAGGAAGTTTGTGGATGATTTCTTTGTTGTTGTTGTTGTTTAATTTTTGGTTGTTTGTTTTAAGAAAGGGTCTTATGTAGCCTTGGCTGGCCTTTAATTCTCTCAGTCAGTCTGAGAGAATCAAGTCTGGCCTTGAATGTCTGATCCTCTTCCTTCCACTTCCTGAGTGCTAGGATTGTAGGCTGGCACCACCATGCCCAAACTCCCAGTTGGAGAATTTGATGTGACACTGAGTCAAGCTATTTTTCCCTAATTAAAAAATATATATGGGCTGGAGAGATGGCTCAGCGGTCAAGGCACTTGCCTCCAGTGCCTAAGGCCCTGGGTTCAATTCCCCAGGACCCACATAAGCCAGACTCACAAGGTGGTGGCCCTGGTGCTCTCTCTCTCTCTCTCTCTCTCTCTCTCTCTCTCTCTCTCTCTCTCTCTCCTTGAAAATGAATAAATAAAATATTTTAAAAAAAGAAAAAATATATATATGGCTCCAGAGATTGCTCAGTGGTTAAGGCACTTGCCTCTACTGCCTAAGGCCCTGGGTTCAATTTCCCAAGACCCACATTAGCCACACCCACAAGGTGGTGGCCCTGGTGCTCTCTCTGTCTCTCTCTCTCTCTGCATCTCTCTGCTTGAAAATGAATAAATAAAACATTAATATATATATATATTAGCATACACACACAAGCACGCACGCATACACACACCACCTCCACCACTTCCTGTGAGAACAAAGGGAATCTAAGTACCACAGAAGTACTTGCTCACTCATATCACAATGGACATGATACAGAACCAGCCTGTATCCCATCTGCAGGTGAGTGGGTAACGTAAGTGTGGCATACATACACAATGGAGTTTCATTCAGCCATAAAGGAGAGCAAAGTGATGGCATATCTGTAGGAATGGATGCATCATTGTGTTAAGCAAAATAAGCCAGGTTGACAAAGCTAAACATGGCATATTTCCCCTCATAGGCGGCAGAAACTAGAGTGAGAGCGATGAAGGAAGTCGGAAGGGGGAACATGGGAGGGCCATGTGGGGTCCATATAAATAAGGCACACTTGTAAACATGCATGAGAATGTCGTAATGAAACCCAATATTTTGTATGCCAATTTAAAAACAAGAAAAAAATCCACAATCTATGTTTTTCTTTATTGGTGAATATTTATATCTTTTCTGTAGGGTGAAACTTTAAAGGGTCAACTTTAACGACTGTATTTGATCCTTCATGACAGAGTGTTTTTGTTGTTGCTGTTGTTGTTTTATTTGCTTATGTGAAATTCAAGTCAGACCTGCCAGTATTTCCTTCAGATTATAAAATAAGATTCTTCTACCAGCAGGTCATGATTGCCTCTTCTATCATCAGCTCCATCCCACACAGAGCCTTAAAGGTGAACCTGAATGACTTTTTCCATTGTTGATTGCAATCTCTAGCCTCTGCATGGTAAAATTATAACTGAGTGGGAAGCAATTTCTGTTCAGCTCAAGAATCTGCAGAAGTCATTCAAGTAACTTACCCATAGCAACAGAGAGAAGCCACGCATGATACTTGAAGTCTCATACTAAGCTCTCAAAATTGCACAGATGTAACTTCTTTTTATTTTTCATAAAGATGAGTAGTTTAAATCTCAGAGCAGGTATACTCCCCTGTAAACAAAGCTAATACATGAAGTCATTAATTACAAATCTAAGTTTTAGATTTAGTGTTTTTACTTGCATTAGCACTTACTTTGGATTGAGACATTCATTGATAAGTTTACAAAATGTATAGATAGATTCACAAAAATTATATAGAAACTTAATTATATATGTATTTCTTGCTCCATCAGATATATCATTGTTCATTTTAGAGGAGCTTTCTTTTTCTGTTATTTAGTAGTACTAATATGGATGGCAAATTTGTTGCCTGTAGCTATGTGTCTTGGAATCAAGAGGTATAAATCCGTTAACTTTCCTAATACTTTCTCAATATTATTTTGGTTATGTGGAGTTCTACTCTAACTTAGGTCTAGCATGGCCCCTAACAGCTTATATGGTGCAGGCTTGGCCCCCAGCTAGTAGAAATACTAGGAGGGGTACAACTTTAGGAAGTGGGTCTTGTTTGGAGGAAGTATGCCAAATCATTGAAGATATATTGGACTATAACCTGCCCGTCCCCTTCCCTCTTGTCTCCAATGAGGTAAGAAAATACTTCGCAATGCCTTCCCCCCTATTGTCTTTCTTCAACCCAGGAACATACGCAATGGAGCCAAGTGATCACAGACTGAAACCTCTTTATTTGTGAGCAAAATAAATCTCTCTTCCTTACCTGGGAAATCTAACTAGCACAAGTCCTTTGCACTTCCATGTGGTTTTAGAATCAGCTAATCCTTTTCTGCAAAAATAATATTGACTCTTTCAATCACTTTTGGCAATATACCCATATTAACAATAGTAATTCTTGAGATTTAGGTGCATGAGGTAACTTTCCATTCATTTAGAACTTATTTAATTTAAATTTATAAAAATAATATTTTCGAGTTTGCAGTGTCCAATATTTCATCCTTCTTTACATAAATTTATTCCTACATATTTTGTTTCTGATGATATTACCCATACAGAGCAGTATAAATCATGAGGCATGAGGCTTTCACTAGACCTTGGCATTCTCAGTGTCCAGCACCAGGTTTGATGTGTGCCTTTTCATTCTTTTGAAAAATTTTCAAGCAGCTGGGTGTTGTGGAGTACAGTGAGTTCAAGGCCAGCCTGAGACTACATAGTGAATTCCAGGTCAACCTCTAGTAAGACCCTAATACAAAACAAAAACAAAACAAAACTATGAAATGTTTTTAATATCAAACAGTTGTAAATGGATAGTCATATATTTATTATCCAGCCAGAGAAAGTATTTAATTCAATTGTCACCATTTGGACAGAGGAGACTTTAATCAAGGTTATCCATGCTTTACAAGCTCACAACTGAACTGTAAGTGTCCTTGTTGCTAAGCAAGTGTGCTGAGTTTAACTGCTACTTAACCTCGCTTTCAATGGCTTGTGGCATAATTTACTATGTAATAAAGTCACTCCGTAGCAGCAGGACATTAAGTTGATATTAAAGAAGGACAGATTTGTCATTAAAGGAATCGGCACAATTTCATGTCTCATGTCTGTCGCTGAGTGACTAGTCCTCACACATTCTTCATTACACCCAAGAAAGGAACATGCATAATGGTTTTCTTACATAACTGAAACCATCAAAATAGAAGAAATAAAATGGAAAGCAATGCAAAACTAACGGGATTGATTTTTGAAGGATTATCATTAAGTCATCAAATATCAATTTATCAGAAACACTCTGCAACCCTAAGTTTTTATTACATGGAATTGGATAGGGAATAACATGGTATGGTGCATATATCATGGTATAACGTGCAAATCATATCTTTCTCAGAGGAACATAAAACAGAGATGTTTTATAAATATCCCACATTTGGTAATACTATAAAGCTACATTGTAATTGCTTGTTGGATCAGTGAGTGAGTGAGTTCATCAGAACTGGTTTTGCCACACAGAACTGTTATTTGACAATTGGCTCATTCATTAGAACCTCTGCCTTATAAACACACACACACACACACACACACACACACACACACACACACACACGAATCACTGCATGTGATGTGGTGTTTGGGTATGTATATCTCCTGATCAGGACCAGCATGAAGTGTTTGCAATGTAAAACCCTTCAACTCTGTTACTGGCACAAAATGTCTGACATCAACCAGTTTAAGGAAGAAAAGGATTTATTTCAGCTTACAGCTCCAGGAGACAGTCCATCTTGGCAGGGAAGCCACGGTAACAGAAGCTGGTCACATTCAGTCCATGCTGAGGAAGCAGAACAGAGGGATGAGTGTTACTGCTTAGCTAGAGACCTCCTCTTTATACAGCCCAGGATCCTCAGCCCGCAAGATGCAGCAGTCCACAGTTAGGATGGGTCTTTCCACCTCAATTAATCCTAACTTGAAAATCCCTAATAGATTTGCCAAGAGAGAGTTGTTTTTATGGTGATTTTTAATCCTATTTTTAATCTCATTGATAACCAGAGATTAGCCATCACAGACATACTAAAGGTAGACTTTATGTGTCTTTTTTTTTTAATGTGTCTTTCTAGTCAGTTTCAAAATAAATCAGACTCGGATGACATCGAAATTAATGAGGTTTATGCACCCATCAGCAGAGGAGGATGGCTAATTCATTGTTATCCACTTGGAATTGTCTATGTGAGGGGTTCTTCAGAGCCATACGTTTGTCTTTCCCAACTTTCTGGTGTGGTTTGGGTTGTCATGACTAAAAGATCACTCCTTGATGCTATGGCGATGGCTCAGTAGATAAAATCCTTTCTGTGCAAGGATGAGTACACAAGTTCAAAACCCCAGCACAGTGAAAATCAGCAGTGAGCCAAGTGAAACCCTGCCTCAAAGGACATGGGAGATGACTTACATCTGCAAATTGTCCTCCAACCTCTATACGTGTTCTCTGGACCAGATGAACAAACACGTGCAGATCTACTCTAAAACAAAAGATAACACTCTTGACTATTTTCAATTATATACATTCATTTACTTCTGTGCTAGGATCGGGATTAGTGTTAGAACTGACAGAAGAAAGAAACAGTTTGTTTTGGATCAGAGGACCCTGTGTGGCCTGAATGTATGAGTCCCACATCCACCAGCCATTTATGTCATGAAATTCTGCCAAGGTTATGATTTTGAGGGGTAAAGCTTTGGGGAGGAGATTCAGCCAGGGGTCAGAGTACTCATGAATACCATGGTTGTCTCATGGAAGAGGCTCCAGAGAGCACTGGACACGTGGAGATTAGGTAGGGACATAGATTTTCTACAAATCAGGAAACAGTTGCTTAGCAGACATGGAATCTTCTGGTGGCTCATGGACTTCCCAGCACCCAGGAATGTGAGGAATAAATTCTTGTTGTTTATAAAGCCATTTAGTCTATGGTAGTTTAAGAGTGTGAACTAAGACAGAAACTATATCTATTGTCTAGATTAGAAAGTAAATGAGGAGTCAGTAACATTAATCATCATAATCTAGAAATCAATTGTCTGAGAGTCTATGTGCTCAAAATAATGTTTTTGAAATAGTTCAGTAAAGTTGTTGGCATTAGGAAAGTCCTCTGCCAGACACATATTGCAAATGGGTGAAATGACCTTTGAACTTGTCCACAGCCACAGTAAGGAATCACTTCTGGCAAAATCAAAAAAAAGGTTTTATTTCTACCATGCAGAGGGTGTATAGATGCTGTGAATGGATTAAGTTTCAAAATGAATTTGGATCACCAATAAAATTGTTTTGATCCTATATTCTCTATACTTTTTTTTTATCTTTTATGAAAGTTACTGCATTGTACCATTCCGTTTCTATGCTATGGCATTCTGATTGTGCTTTTATAAACATTACGACAATAAATAACCTTACAACAGGAATTAAGTTTCCAGTTCCTCAAGTGAATTCTTAGGATAAACTTCTAAGTGTAAATGTGAAGTAAAGCATAGTGGAAAATGCCATTTGTAACTTTGATAGGAATTGTCTTTTACATAACTTCCATTGACTTTCTCTCTCAGCAGCATTGGAGTCTGTTTTACCACACACTAATAGTTTTTGTAAGTATATTTTTGGACAAATAGTTGAAAGTGATATTTTAGGACAGTTTTAATTTGCATTTTTGTGAGTTTGAGCATCTTTTTATTTGTTGAAAACTCATTTTTTTCACTTCAGTGGGCTATGTATTATCCTTTGTGTTTCTATGAGGTTGCTGGTATTTGGTGTTTTTTTTTAAGTTCCTTAAAAATTAATGAGTATAGAAGTTTATCTGTGGAACAGAATATTTTTTCCAGGATTATATTTTGAGTTCATTTATGGTGATATTTTGCAAGAACTTACTTTTATTTAATTGAATGTATTAGGTCTTAGAATGTATCATTCTAAGATTTCAATTTTTTAAAAAAATCCTAAAAGTGTTCTAAAAATTTTAAAGTATTATTTGTTTAAATTATTAATTTATCTAAAGTTTATTTGGATAAAAATGAGATATAAGGAAGCCAGCATGTTTCCCTAGAGAGCTCTCTAGTTACTGCAACACATTGTATTAATCAACTTTTTGGTTGATTTGAAAAACATCCCATCATATACTGTGTTTACAAATGGCCTTGCATTTATTCTTTGATTTTCTAACTCTGATCTGTGTTACTCTTTGTGTGTTGATACCATGCTGATTTAAATTTAGAGGTATACAGAATACTTATTTCAGCAGAATGTTGAATGGCCTAAGCATCCATACAAAGAACTTTTGGTTCACAGAAATATAAATTGCACCCATAATTTTAACGCTTATCATGTCATTAGCACAAGTATTTTTTATCTTGTTAGCTACATTGATTTTATATAACAATATCTATCTATCTATCTATATATCTATATCTATCTATCTATCTATCTATCTATCTATCTATCTATCTATCTATCTATCTATATGGCAATAAAGGAGTCTCAGCACCAAAGCAAGGATAGTGCTTCTGTCTCTTCTAAGATCACCTGTGGTGCTAAATTGATAATTCACTTTGGCTGGGTTAAGGGTTCAATTATTCTTTGTAGGTTTCCCAGAATATGATATCCATGAAGAAGATAATGAGGACACTCTTCGTACTTTCAAATAATCATGGAGCTGGGAAGATGACTCAGTGGTTAAAGGTGCTTGCTTGCAAAGCCTGCTGGACTCAGTTCAATTCTCCACCTCCCATGTAAGCTAGACACAAAAAGTGGTGCAAGCATCAGGTAATTAGGTATTTTTCCTTTTTCCTTCAGGGGGATGAAGCCCTGATACATCCACACAAACACACATACACAAATGTAAATACTTTTTTTAAAAAAATAAGAAAGTGAGCCTAAAAATGACAGAAAGGCCTTTGGATTGCTTTCAGTGACATTGTCTGTGCAAAAGAAATGTCATAGCCAGCCTTAAGATGATGTTTTCAGAGCATTTTATTTTTTTGCGAAGTTTTCTTTTTATTTCATGTTCATATTATTTTGAAATAGTCATATCTTTTTACCACTAATGCTTAAACATTTGGACATTTACAAGGACATTTAAGACTAAAAAGAGGCTGTCATCTGCATATTTCAGTTATTAGCTAATTCCATAATATATAGACAAAATATTACCTAATCTCTCTTTCTTCTTGCTTTCTTTTCTCTCTTTTCTGTAGCTTTTCCAATATATTTCAGAGCATTTTTAGAAGTACAGGTAGAACATTGCCCTTAAGCAAAAGCTTATTCCTAATATTTCCCTGCATGACTATATCATATGTACTTGAGAAGAATTCCCTGGAAAGTAAGGACAGAGAAGGTGAGCAATGAATAATAATTTTCGGGTGGTAAAGGTGTTACAACTTTCATCAAAATCTTAGTTATATGGATTCTGAATCAGCATTGACATTCTCCCTGAAGGCCAGAGGAGGATGCAATACCAAATATCATGTAAGAAATACTCAACTCTCAGACATTTAGCTCCCTTGCTTTATCTGTAGTATCCAGCAAACCATAAACCTCTGGAAGCAGAATTAGTTCATTTATTTATTTAATTAAGAGAGAGGAGAGAGAGAGAGAGAGAGAGAGAGAGAGAGAACCAGGCCCACCAGACATTGCAAATGGACTCCAGACACCTGCAGCAGCTTGTGTATCTGAGGATGCTGTGCAGGCAAGCGCCTGTTAAACCACTGAGCAATCTCTCCAGCCCAGGACTTATATTTCTTAACTAAAGATTTTTCCCCAATTTTAATTCAGATTCCTTTGAGCATGTAATATCTCCTATTCTACCTCATTCAATTGTCTCCTAAGTGTTCTCAACAGGCAGTTCCAGAGTCTATTTTATTTCATACGGATTGTCCTTGACTAAAGCGAAGTCATGACACTGACATACTATTTTTCTGCTTCTGTCCAGTGATTATTACTTTTCTCATGAGTCTAATTACTCTCTGAGCATAAAAACAGTCATAACAGAAGGCTAAGCTTCTCACAGTCTCCAACACACTTGGCTTACTGTCAGCAGCAATTTCAATTGATTTTTCTTTACCATTTTCCGCTCTCTAAATATATCTTCAGTCCTTTTACTTTGTAGATATCTGTGTGAGCCACAGACATTTCTCTGCTATTAAGTAAAAAAGAAGCATTATTCAATTTATTAATATGTCGGGCTGTCGTTATTATTCCCAATGTCCAAATGTCTGAAGCATGACTGAGAATAGTATACTGTCACTCACATTTGACATTTATGCATAGCAGGATATAATTTAGGGGAAAACGTTTATTTTTTTATGTGGGTTTTTTGTGATGTCTTCTGAATAAATTTTTACTAGAATTTTTCAGTGGCAAAAATGTAACCATTTCTCTGTTTCAGCTACAGAGAAATGGTTGGTAGTCCACAGCCTTGTCCTTAAAGCTTTTGTTTTCTATGTGCTCAAAACCAAATAATCACCACGTGAGAACATTCTGGCCAAGTCATTTGTTTCAGTTCAATGAATGGAAAAAATATATCTGAATCTGCTGTGTTGTTTTTGTTTGTTGTTTTTGCAGGTGTGTGGGTAGGGTGCTGTGTGTGTGTGTGTGTGTGTGTGTGTGTGTGTGTGTGTGTGTGTTTGTGTGTGATGTGGCGTGGTATGCACAGAGTCCAAAGGAAAAAGTCAGTGTTCCCTCATGCTCATCTGCCTATTTTTTTTTTGAGACAATCTAAGAACCGGGAGATAATTTTAGTGAACCCCCTTTTTTGTGAACCCCATTTTTACTCCCTACAGGAACTAGAGTTATAGGCACCCAAGGCTATGCCCAGCAGTTAATATATATATGTGCAAATTGAACTCACATGATATCAGGCCCTTGGCTTGGTTGGCTAGGGCCCATGGAGATGCCACGTTAAAAAGCTTTTATATTGATAATTTTCATACATGTTATTGTCTGTTTTGATCATAACTCTTCCTATTTGCCACCTCCACTGCCCCTTCCTTTATACTGTTCTCCCTTCTATTCTGACGACTGTGCAGGTAACAACAGTCTTGAATGCAACATATATCATTTATCTTTGAGACATTTTTCTTATTCTTCTTTAGTTTATTATGTCTTGCTTTAAGATTATCAATCACAGATGTTGTTTTATACGATTTTGATATTACAGCCGCTTTGATTCCAAAAGGACCAAAATAAAGATTCCTGTTTTAATTTACTTAATATGTAAAGATTCCCAAGAAGGCTTTTTCTACATGGAACTGAAATTTAAACTCAGTTCTGAAAGGACCATTAATTGGCTATGGGACCCATAGTTAGCTTACTCAGCAATTCTCCCATCAGAATACCCTGATTGAGAAAGCCTTCCATTACTAAGAGAAATGTCCCTGAACTCAGATCAGTCATGGAACAAGAGTGGTTTCATTTGACATGATATTTTGTTAATGTCAGTGAGCCTGCTTCTCCAACGCTTATTGTTCTTTATAAAAAATATTGAATTAGCCGGACATGGTGGCATATGCCTTTGATCCCAGCACCCAGGAGGCAGAAGTGGGAGGATCACTGTGAGTTTAAGGCCACCCAGAGACTTTGGTCTCAGGGTAAATTCCAGGTCATCAGCTTGAGCTAGAAGGAGAGCCTACCTTGAAAGACCAAAATATATATATATATATATATATATATATTGGTCTTTCAAGGTAGAATATATATATATATATATTTGGTTTTTCAAGGTAATATATATATATATATATATATATATATATATATATATATATATATATATATATATATGGTTTTTCAAGGTAGGGTCTCACTCTAGCCCAGGCTGACCTGGAATTCACTATGTCTTCTCAGGGTGGCCTTGAACTCATGGTGATCCTCCTACCTCTGCCTCCTGAGTGCTGGGATTAAAGGTGTGCACCACCACACCCAGCAAAAAAAAAAAAAAAAGATTTTGAATTGACAATTAATTACAATGTTTTAGATTATTACATAGTCCCCAGTCAAACTGATTCCTAATTTGATTTAGTATAGGCTCATGACTAAACATTTTTCTAAGCTATTGTCTTAAGAACTATTTGATAAACCTAAAATTACAAATTGTTTCCCAAGGATGGAGAAAAAGGCCATCAAACCAGTTGTGAATTCTTTCCTTTTAGAAATTTATGCTACACTTTTGGAAGCACTTCTGGTTGTTATAAAGGACACATCATATTTATCTAAATGTATTTTTCTCAAATGGATATTAACTGTCAATCTATTTCTGTATTTAACTAAAGGATATTTATTAATAACTTTTTGCACATGCAGCTGTTCACAATATTTCTGAGATGTTTAAACAAGATAAAGTGGAAGCTAATATACACTGAAAAGAAAAGCTAGATAAAAATCAAAAACATTCTTAATTGTTTAGCAATCTAAATTTTATTATTGATCAATGGTTGCTTCATGAAATGGAATTAATGTTCCAGAATTTGTTGAGGACAAACCAAACTAATATAACTAAGCCTGCATACATTTCTTATATATTTACCTGAACAATCATTTAATCAATTACTTAACTTTTTGGCTAAGATCAACTCTATCAACAACAATCATTTAATCCTTCAGCTGCAGCTAAAATACTGGGTTTTTATAGATAATAAAATTATGCATTGAGTCCCTTTTGCATCTCATTTGTACTGGTCCACAGTGTCACTATTTTCATAGATGTTGAATTTGAACACAACAGGGACAATTGAAAAATGATGTTCAGGAAATTTATTTCTACTCTTGTCAGTTGCAATACATTTTAGTAAAAGTTCTTTGTGGAATGTATAGAAAAATCATCTTGTCTTCTCTTGGTTTGCCTCCATGCAGCATTCCATCAATAGCTTTCCAGATAATCTTTCCTTTCTTTCGTTTCTTCTTGGAAGTGGGGTCTTGCTCTAGACCAGAATGATGTGGAATTTACTATGTAGTCTCAGGCTGACATTGAACTCATAGCGATCCTTGTACTTCTACCTCCTGAGGGCTAGGATGAAAAGGTCTACACCACCATGCCTGGCTCAAGATCATCTTAATAATGAATGACTTTTGGGCATGTCGCATTCATCTTTTGTGCCATATATATATATATATATATATATATATATATATATATATGTAATATATACCTTGTATTTATACATTATATAAATATGTAATAACTATATAATGCATTTATAAATATATAATGTATTTATACATTATACACATTATATAAATACATTGTATTTATAATGTAGATATCATTACTGATATTTAGAGAGCTTTTGACTAGTACACTAGCAGCAGAAGGGCCAATTCTTTAAAAATTTCATCGTCTCTGTGACATATTCTAGATTAGACCTTGAACACTGGAGGGTGGTGGCGATGCTTAAAGTGAGATTGGGGATTGGTAAAGGTTAAACTTTTTTCCCCATTCAATTCACATTACTTTTTGAATTTTCATCAGCACCATGAACCCAGTGATTAACTCATTAAGGATCAAAGTTAGACTTTTGGACACTCAAATGTTTACAAGGAGAAAACATTCTTGATTTACTACCTAGCACAATGATTTTAAATTTGGTGTATGATACTATATCTTTACTTTAAATTTATTTTAAGCATTTAGTGTTAAGTTTGTAATATTTAAGGCACATGTAAGTCCTATATTAGAAATAACGAAGTCTTTCATTTTTAGGTGAGTCCTAAAACACGTGTTAGATGGAGTTAACCAACCATGTTACTCTAGGTATTTTATCTAAAACATTAAGACTGGAGTAGAGTGAAAACTTGCCTATAAGGACAGTGGGAATTCATTGTTTCTTCTCTGATAAAAGCAAGCTGAGTGGTTGTCAAAGATCACATATTAACTCCATTAGACAAACCTTGTTTCTTTTTCCTCTTCACGTTATCATTAAACTTGAACAGGAAGTCTTCAAAAATAAAATTGCAAATATGTCATTTAGTAAAAATTAAGACAGACTCTTTCATAATATGTAGTTGCAAAGATATCACTGATAGAAGTTGTCATGTGGTAGCCTGTCCAGTTCGTGAAGGAGAAAAGAAAGTATTAAGTCCCCTTCTTTATCTGTTGTTTTAATATGTTGATTAGGAAATTTTAGAAGACAAAGCCATGGTTTCACTGTTAGAGGCGTGTGATTTGGCTTGTTAGTATTATAATAGCATGACCACTGCTTTGCTTATAGGTTGCTTGTCTAATGACTGGCAAGTACAAGGTCAAGGCAGTTGAAAATAATGGGTTACAGGAAGTGAGCACAGAGGTGGAGTCCTTGTAGGAGGTATGGCTTCTACTGAGCTTGTTTCATCTGGGAACAAAAATATACAGGGGACAAGTTCTTCCTTGAGGAACTTCACTAAGTTGTGAACTTCCTTAAATGTCTGTTTCAGAATAGAATACTTATTTTCTGTTCCTCTTATAGTTCAATAAAATTGTGTGATGAGAAATCATTAAAATGTTTTAATATATTAATACAGGGATAATATCAGAACAGAGCACTTTATAGGTAGTGTCAGTATAGTAAACAGTTTTATCACATACTACAGTAAAGTATAAAATATAATCTTATTTCTGGTTACTTGTTACCATTACTTTAGATCACAATGTGCTGGGCACTGTGCCTGAGGAATAAATACCTCACATATCTCTCCTGTTTTATCTGTAGCTCCTTTGTGCAAAAAGTCCACTCTTGCCCACATAGTACATTATCAGCAACACACACTGTGTTTATTATTAAATCATCAGCATGTTGAATAGTTTGGACAAGACAAAGTATCAATTTTAAAGGTATTATGCTTAAATATAACAGCATATAAACATAGCTGTGATTGCTATACAAAAAAGGACCTCTAATTCCAACTATTAAAATCGCTTTAAATCAACCTAGCATTAAGTCATTATAGTATGTTATAGCGCTAACTTTCTTCAAAAGAAGTTTTTGGACAGTATTTGAAAGTTTATAATCAATAAAAATGAAATCCATAGAACTTATTCTTTACATGCAAGGAAGCAGTATATTTAATTTAAATTGAAGGTAGACTCAATCACCTTTTTTGTAAAACCTCACTCAATTAAAGGAAGAGCTATGGGCTCTCAAACCACAGTTTAACTGCATGACTGACTCCAAGAAAAGATTCATTTTAAATTTAATCTGGGCCAAAAATTCAATCAAATTCCAGTAGAAGATAACGCCATATATTACTGTCTTAGAATGAACACAGTCGTAATAAGGTGATGGGGCTGGATCAGTCAGTGGTTACAGGCACTTGCTTGCAAAGTCTGTTGGTCAGGGTTCAATATTCAGGCCACCTATATAAGTTTAATGAATAAAGTGGCCTAATTATCCAGTATTCCTTTGTAGCAGCAGTGACTCCCTCACACCCCTCAGAACTGCCTCCTCCACATGTTTAAATAACTATTTGTAAGTTCAAAAGGGAGAACTCATTGGTAACATTATTAAATATGATAAAAGCAAGATAATCCAGGTGTGTGTGTGTGTGTGTGTGTGTGTGTGTGTGTGTGTGTGTGTGTGTGTGTGTGTCTTTAAAAGCATTCTGTTCCTAATGGGAATACTGTTATACATTTCAGTGGTAGCCAAAAGGTGACTAGTGTAAAATGAACTGTGAATCACACCTATATTCCATGGCTATAAACATAAACATTGTTTAAAACACTGAAGTTAGACTTCCCCAGTTCCAGCCCTGGACACAACTATAATAAGAAATTTGGTTTCTTTCCAGATGGCTCCTGAAGCCAGGGAACAAGTTTCTCTTTTTCTTCTTTGTGCACACAAGCAAATGCTTCTCTTTCTGTCTCTGAAATAGTTTTATAAGGTAAATTAGCCTCTCCCCAGCTTTCTCAAGCACCTGTGAGGCATTTCTTTGAAATGTAGTCATAAGAGAAGACAGGGCTTTTATCTCATTGTCTTTGAGTCCATGAATGCTGGGCACCTTTCAGCAAGTCACAACACTACTTGTCCTAAGATATGAATTGATATTTTTCCTTCAGATAAAACAGTTATCTACAACAGCTGATCATTCCAGTTACCAAGGGGATTTGGGATGTTAATGCTGAGTTCTCTTGATGTAGAGCTTGGAATGTTTCTTGAGAATTATATATAATGTGTGCAATCTATGTGGTTATAGAAGAGATTTCTTCCTGTCTGTTCAGCCTCACTGGATTTTTTATAATGTAGTTTAATATTTACTCAAAATTAAAAGTTTTCTGGGTTAGTAAGATATTTTGTTTTTAATTATATTTCCCTAACAAGAGCTTCATTTCTTGGCAAGACATGGACTAGGCATGTAAAACTGAATAGCAGTTTGGGAGGAAATATTTTTTGTTTCAATTAATATAAACTTAGTCTAATAGCAGATGAAGAATCTCTATTTTTTCAGATGATCTGATTATCAAGGACACAACCAGTTACACATTTTTATCTGTTTTTTGATTACTAGTATTTGATACCACACATTAGGTAGTCTATAAAAAATGCTGGTTCTAAATTGAGCATGGTGGCACATAATTTAATCCCAGCAATCTGGAGTCTGATGGAAAAGGAACCCCATGAGTTTGAGTCCAGCCTGGACTACATAGAGAGTGAGTTCCAGGTTAGCCTGGGCTAATGTGGGATACTGCTTTGAAATACCAAAATAATAATAACAACAGTGAAGCTGGTTTTACATCCTTTGACTATTTTTGCTCATTGTTTTAAATTGTATTTTGTTTTAATGCTCAAATAATCAAGTAGGCTTAAAATACTTTTGTCTGTTGATTTTGCCTTCATTCACATTATTTTTATTTATTTATTTATTTACTTATTATTTATAAGGAGAGAGGGAGGAAGAGAGAAGAGAGGTGAGAGTATGCTTAGGCTTTGTTCACATTTTTTTTGTTATTTTGCATTCTTATGAAATTAAATCTGACTCCTTTTGTCTTTGGCTTTCAACACTTGAGAATGTAAACGGTTTTTCTTAACAGCAGCATTTTTTTCAAGCAGTGTTACAATTTTTGTAGTTTGATCTATTATTTTTACATTGACACTAATTTTTATATTATACCATTTTGTGAAGAAGTGATATTAAAATATGATTTGACTTATTTTTGTTTTCAAATAGCTAATCCATACTAGCAACAGTACTTGTAGACTAGGTGAGTGTGGCCTCTCTTTCCTTCTGGGGATGAAAGCAAATTTTTATTGCTTGTCCATTATTTAATGCACTCATGTTCTAATAGAAGTAATTAATGCATGGAAATGTATAATAGTGTTCATGTCTTGAGTATTAAAAATGACTCAGCAAGTCTGAGGTGAGGAACAGAATATTTCATTAAGTAAATCAAATGCTTGTTACACATATTTTACATTATACACATATATGACAAACTAAAACTTGGAATGTCATAGATTTTGCTTTGACAAATCACTTTTAGAAACGTTCATTATTGGGTCACACAATCTACACATAGCTGCCTGATATCTGAGATTCATTCAAAGAGGAGACACATCTCCTTTTACCTGAAAAGCTATTTCATACATTGCACCAATGTCTGAGCTAAGATATGCATTTACATATGCAACTGATTTTTAAAGTGAATAAGGGAACCTAGTACTCACTTCTCTCCTTTAGTCATCTATGCAATTTTCCTTAAAGTTCAAAATTTACATTAACATTACAAAAATACTTGGCGACCATATGAATCATGCAAATAATAGAGTCAATCAGTATAAACTTTCTCACTGACCAAAATTTTAGAACTTCTGCAGAAATCAGTTATATAAGATACAGTCCACCCTTACCCTAATTTAATGAAGGGGTATGATCGCAACATTTCACACATTACACACAGGCTGAGAAATATAAGGAAGATTTTAAAGTTGCCTTTGTACACAGAGAAGGAAAAACAATAGAATATGCAGAATACGAATGGCTGCTGCATTGTGTGCATACTTTCCATCTGTGTCTGGTAGCAGTTTCTGTCTGTGTTTTGCATTCAGATCTAGCTGTCCACACAAACCTCATGCAGCCAAAGAGAACCTTGGGATCATAGTGCTGGTCTAGTGTGTGTCTTTGTATCCATCTCCCACTGACCAGCCTCCAAATTCCCACACACAAAACTCTGGGAAGAGCTTAATGTGGAATGTGCAGTGTGAGGAGTCTGTAGTCATTTACAAAAAAAAAGAATATCTAGAATAAGACATATATATCTAAGGAGGCAAGATTTTATTCAACATGTTGAAAAATGATAAAAGGAGTTATATTAAATTTGAGCCTATTAAAACCTGGAGTTCTAGTCCTTCACTCCAGACAACTTGTCTAAAGAGAAAGGATGTGTTTACTTAAATATAACAGCATATAAACATACCTGTGGTTTCTAGGCAAGGCTTAAGTTTCATGAGAAAAGAGAGCTATATTTTACAAACCAGACGTCAGTTAGTTACCAGAACTCAGCTGGCAGAGAAAACGCAGTTCTGTTAGTTTTTCTCCTGTTCTCAATGAACACAAGGGTCTTTCCTCAGTTCACAAAATATATGAGACAAATGTTCTCCATGTTTCATTTTGTATAAACTCTGGATTATCTATCACACAAAAGCTCTTTAAATCTCTTTGAAAAAAGTTAGACCTTTCACATAATGTCCCTTAAAAAATTATACAAGATCTCATGAACCCCAGGTTGGCCTTGAACTCATTATATAGCCAAGAAGAGCTTGAACTCCTCATTCTTCTGGCTCCACCTCCCAAGGGCTGGGATTATAGGCAGGTGTTACAAAC
>PVHP010006424.1:0-60543 GCA_004024765.1 Zapus hudsonius | reverse complement strand
CTGAGCTAACTGTGCGGAACTCTTACTTCACCTGGGAGGATAAATCATACCTGGAATCACAGCATGGTTACTGGTTTTGTCATTGTAAAAATTAAAGTTGAGTTCTCAGCGGAGTGCCAAGGATCCCTCAGAGTTTGGGAACTGCCTTGGAGGAACTTCATAGAGAATTTTTGGTGGTGTCCAATGAAAATGTCTTGTTTAACATCATTCCTGAGAGAACTTGTCAGGACAGCCTGGGCAAGGTAAGCTTAACAAAGGAACTCTGAAGTCAGGACAGAATACAAGAAAAATGGATTTTCCATTCGCAGCCATGCCTGGCGTTAGAATGAAGTCCAAATGAGGAGCCTTTCTTCAGGTACACGACTGGGCTCCCATCTGGGCTGGTCTGTTTGGTGAGCAGGAAAGACAGCAGGGAGTCGAGATGCTTCGTTTTCTCTCTGAAGGACAATTGCATTATTTCTGTGCCCAGTCCACTATCTGGAGAACCTGGCTGCCTGCAAGAGCTGTGGGAAGAGTCGGTGGGCACCAACTAGCAGCCAGAGCAACGGCTACAGATGTCTAGTCCTCCCTGGGTTCTAGAACCTTCCAAACTGTGTGTGATAATATTCCCATAAACCACCCTGTGGTGTGGGTGTGTGGTCTTCGGTCACAGGAGGAGTCTTAGCGTCAAGAAAGCTAGTTAAAGGGCTGGTGTCAAAATGCATATATTTTATCCAGCCCTTATCTGGAGGAGCTGTGGTTCCCTTTGAAAACTGACCTGCCATCTGTTCTCTCTTTCAAGATTTTGTTTTTCACCCTTCTTCCCCCTCAGTTTTTCACCAATGCCATTTTTCCTCATGGCACACTCACCCCCAAGCCTGGAAGCCAGAGCAAGTCCTCACACCCCTGTTCGGCCTGGACCTTCAGACTCTCAGCGCACACTGGCCTGGTCAGGGCCACATTACTGCTGCCCTAACACGTGGAAACATGTTCTTTCCTTTCAGTCTAGGCAGGTGTCTGGGTCACCGATTGATAATGCGGACATCCAGGCATGAGAAGTCGTGAGGAAGCGGGTGAATACCAGAATGAAAGCTTGGAATCTGAATTGGAATCTTCTGTCTTGAGAGCTAAGGGAACACTGACTGGATGTTTAGGTAACTAACTTCACGTGATGGTTAGATGGATTTAGTATTATGAATTCAATAAAAGTGATTGACATACCAAGGAGTAATTCAGAATACACCTTTAGAGTTTTAATTTTCAAACTGAATGACTTTTAACCTTGACTTGTCATTCTCCAAAACACATTCCAACAGCATTCTATGCTCTCTCAAATCCTTTCCTGAATTTTCACCATTGTTTTTTTCTTCTTGGCGCATAACCATTATAAACATGCACTCCTGTCTTCAGAAGCCTCCCTTCTCGTAGCCCTCCCTACGCTTAACTCCACCTCACAGGAAGTCTCAGGGCAGCCTCGTCTAGGCCTCCCTTGTCTGGGTCCTGGATTTGTACCTTGACCATGTACTTGTCTTCTTCAGAGACTGTCCTTCCATCAACACAATTTTATTTAAACTCTCCAGTTATTCCTTAATATTCCTTAATTGTCAGATCTAATGAATACCTTTCAAGCTTTATCTTACTTGAATTGTTTTGGACTGACTGACTTCTCTTTGAAATTCCCTTCTCCAATGCCCTCAGTGATCCAATTTCTTTTCATCTTGAAAGTCGCTCCTCAGATTTTTTTTCTAGTAGCTCTCCTCCTTTGGTTATGCGTCCTGTGCTGATGGCCCTGAGGTTTCTACTATTAACCCCTGATCATTTTAAAAATATATTCCTGTATATGCTAATCTCTTCATGAGTTGAAATTAACTCTATGCTACTAATTTCTAAGGTGACTTTGTATCCTGAAGCAGAGACCAGAAACCCACTCTTAGTGTGTCCCCCATATAACTAGTACTCAAATAACATGAAATCTCGGCTCCAGGAACACCTATCTGCCTCCAAAGCCTTTGCGCCATTTCTTACTCTACAATATGACCTGACCTGTCATCATCCTCCTTCATCTGCCCAAACAGTACTGACTCCAGGGGCTTCCAATAGCATCTCTGCCCACCACCTCTTTATAGGTTTCTATAGCTTACACATTTCATTGATAAAAACCAGTCTACGCAATCCTCCTAGGATGTGGCTTTTTACTTAGTTCATCTAGCCGCATAAGTCAGTCAGTGGTGAGCTGCTGGCTCAGAATGAAGCTGTGGAACATCTTTCCTAAAAGCCACTGTGAAACAGTTGATGGCTCTGGTCTGATCACTTCCCCTAAAAGCTTATAAAGTTGACAATAATAGAGGAAGCCATTTTTATCCAGGTTCACAATGAAGAAGGAAGCTCTTGATCTGCAGTGAACACAGGCGTGTGCACGCACATGGACACAGAGAAAAAGAGAGAGAGAGAGAGTAGATACATGTAGAGCATAGAAATGAGAGTTGAAGGCACTTGATAACCAGCTTTGGGGGACTTTTCTGTCTCTTCTGATGTTCATCAGCACAGCCTGCCTTGGGCAAAGATATTCTGATATTCTTCTCTGTCCCCTTTGTTTCGTGGTCTGAAGTGCTTTTCAGATACCTGAAGCAGAAAGAAATGTCATGAAACTCATCCAGTTTTATATTTATCACCTACTACCTTGTGTTAGGGCTTAAATATGTCAAATGTGTATAGTTTACTTTCAAGTCATACAGCAAAACTTCTTGGAGAAAGGAATTTTCTGTGGTGATTTTGTTTTGATTTTTCTTGAGTCTTCCCTGTCCCCTTTACATTATATCTATGGAAACTTAATGACGCCAATCACAGCAAGGGTCATTTTGCTTATTTCAATTCTTCATAATCTAGTGGAGTGTTTGAAATGGATTTGGCATTCTTATTCAGTTAAATGAATGAGTTTTTAAGATTCCAATCTACAGCCCTCTCTTCCCTTCACATCTTTAAAACATAAACGAGAAAAGCCTCCAGAAATTATCTTTAGACAGAGAAAGGGAGACAACAAAATCTTTCAAATAGGAATCTGGGGCTGGAGAGATGGTGTTGTAGTCAACTTCTTTGCTGTGCAGAAAAGAGCCCAAAGAAAGGCAAGCTTATGGGAGGAAATGGTTTACTTTGGCTTATAGACTTGAGGGGAAGCTCCATGATGGCAGGGAAAACGATGACACGAGCAGAGAGTGGACATCACCTCTGCCACAGCACTGCAAACAGTGACAGGAAGACATGCCAAACACTGGCAAGGGGAAGCTGGCTATACCCCCCATAAGCCCGCCCCCAACAACACACCTGCAACAAGGTTCCAATTCCAAAACTGCCATGGGCTGGGGATCAAACATTCAGAAAACATTAAATTTATGGAGGAAGGACAACTGAATCAATCCAACACAGATGGCTCAGCAGTTAAGACACTTGCCTGCAAAGCCTAATGACCCAGGTTCAATTCCCCAGTACCCACAAAGTGGCACATGCATCTGGAGTTCACTTGCAATGGCTAGAGGCCCTAGCATGCCCAAATTCATTCTCTCTCTCTCTCTCTCCCTATTTCTATCTCTCTCTCTCCTCTGTTCTCCTTGTAAATGAATAAATAAATTACATTTACAAATTAACTAAAGTAGGGTGCTAATAGGAATTTCATTGTTGAGAAGTCTGTTCTTACTCTGTTATTTTCTTCATTTTTGCTAGCATCCATCAGGCTGAGAAAGTGGTGCTCAAATCCTCAAGTCACGGATATCATGAACCATTCAGCTCTGTGTTTTCAATTCTTTGCAGAAATTAATGAGTATATCCAAATCTATTTAACTCCACTGAGTGGGGAGAGAGTAGCATTAGGAAGTTGAGCTGGATTCTTACCTTTGCTCTATTATTAATTCATGACCTTGGTTAAGCTACTTTCATTTTTTTACCAGTTTCCTCTGCTGTCAAGTAGAAGTCTATATTATCTATGACTCTCACATTAAAATGTAAAGATGAGCAGAGATAATAAATTAGAAAAGGTCTTAGAAATCCAAATGTGGTCATAGACTAATAACCAAATACTACTTTGTAATTTTAACAGAATTTGGCTGAGTGTGAAAAGAAACCTTCAGAGACTTAAAATATCCCCAAACTTCTAATGAGATTCTCTATTCTCTAGGCTCCCTTCTTAGCTTCTGCTACCCTGCCTGGCATTTATCCTCCGACCTCTTTCTAGCTCCTCCCAGGGCCAGAGTGCCAGCCGAGGTAAATTGTGTGATAATGCTCTGCTGTGAGCAATTATCCCAAAGAAGCAAAGCCAAACAGGACTCTGGCTGGTCTGGGAATAAAGAGCCCCAGCCTGCAGTGGCTCCCAGGGCTGCTATTTATAAAGACCTTGAAGCAGGAAGGAGTGCACCTGGGTAGAAACCAGCCCTCGTGGGCCAAATGAAGGGAATCCAGGGTTTTCATTCCGAAGGCCTCTAAGCTTTACCTTAGACTTAGGGTTTTGAGTTACATTAAAATGTTTTTGTCTTTCGCCAACTAAGGGTGGTTCTTAAAAGAAAAAAAAAGGAAGAAAGAAGATTTTGTCAGGCTTTGGCAAATGACTATAACAAGCCTTTGTCAGGGTCCATCTTCATCTGGGGAATTTTCTGTGGTGATTTTGTTTTGATTTTTCTTGAGTCTTCCCTGTCCCCTTTACATTGTATCTATGGAAACTTAATGACGCCAATCACAGCAAGGGTCATTTTGCTTATTTCAATTCTTCATAATCTAGTGGAGTGTTTGAAATGGATTTGGCACTCTTATTCAGTTAAATGAATGAGTTTTTAAGATTCCAATCTACAGTCCTCTCTTCCCTTCACATCTTGAAAACATAAACAAGAAAAGCCTCCAGAAATTACCTTTAGACAGAGAAAGGGAAAAAACAAATTCTTTAAGATAGGAAGCTGGGGCTGGAGAGATGATGTTGTGGTCAACTTCTCCTTGCTGTGCAGGAAAGAACCCAACCAAAGGGGAAGGTCAGTGCTGACTGCTCTTGGAGGCTTGGTGGTGTAGTGGTAATTTTGAACAAATACAAATGGAATAATAATGTTTATCATCAATGTGATTGATGGGATAGAAAGTATATGTGTCAGGAGACTTATAAGAAAAAGAAACTATTCCAAAAATGGTTGATCTCTCTCTCTTTCTCTCTCTCTCTCTCTCTCTCATCTTTAATATGGCTTTTCTAAGTCACAAGAGTGACTCTTAAAATTCTGAAAGATGTCTTGTCTTTGAAATGTTCCCCAATCACTTTCTATAAGTTAATGAATAATAGATCAATTTCCTTTCATCTTAATCCTTTCCCTACATGGCAGCTAAAGTGGTCTTGGGAAAAAAAAATCGAATCATGTCACTGCTTGATTAAAATCCTTCCACAGGTCCTCACTGTCTTCAAGATAATGTTGAAATCATCATATGCTAAAGAGAGCTTTAAAAGCAGTCCCTGATCATCTCTCCAACTTTATTTCCTGAACCATGACATGTGATGAGCCCCTCTGTCACGATGCCTCCTGGCACACAAAACCTGCCACTTCCTAAAGCCATTGTGTTCACCTCCGACAGGTAAGATGGCTCCCTTATCTCTAGATAGGTCCCCTCCTCATGCACTTTGGATGGCATGCACTCATCTCCGTGTGTGTGTGTGTGTGTGTGTGTGTGTGTGTGTGTGTGTGTGTTTGTGTGTGTGTATGTGTGTGTCTGTGTGTATGTGTGATATCTGTATATCACACATACACACATATATGTATGCAATGTGTTTGTGACCTGGCATGTGTATGCAATGTGTTTGTGACCCAGCCCAAAGGTCAGACAACGAAGACCCTAAGGGAGGGGGTAAGAATGAAAAGAGACAAGAAATGCAAAGAATGGAGACAAGACAGGTGTCTGATCAAGTCTCACTTTATTGGAGCTCAGGCAGAAGCTTATAAACCCTCTCGCAGGAGGAAGTATGTGGACGTTTGTGTCGGAACCTAAGACAGAAAACTTGGCTCTGGTTAGTAGAAAAAATGGCAGAGACCTTCAAAATGATGTCGATGCAGTTAAGATATATGAAGCAGCTCCCCACAGGTCCCCCATTTTACTTTCTTAAAAAATGGCAAGGTGGGACTGTGCCTGTCTTAGGTGGGAACCTTAGAAATAAGCCTTACCCGTCTTCCCGTCTTGGATACAGGGACTCTATTGTCCCTGCTCTGTCTTAGGGTGACTTGAATCTTTTAGCATTCGAACCCTCCCTTACCCGTCATTGAGTAACCCAGCAACAAATGATGGGTCTTCTGTCTTAGGTTGGCAGGGCTGTGCCAAGAATGCAAAGTTCCCTTACTGGTCACTGGCTAGCCAGTCCAGCAGTCATCTTTATTTATGTAGACTGTGAATTCTCATTGTCGGTCATTTCAAGTTTATGATAATGGACCTGGATAGGCTGCATCTTTAGAGCGTCTATTTGTTGACGGAGGAAGGTCATTAGTTTGTTGAAAAGAAAAGGTCCTAATGATAGCAAGATTAATAAGCCAAATAAGAGTCCCAGCAGGGGAAGTAGGTAAGGCAAGACTCTATTTAGGCTGCTCCAGAGAGGATTGGAATATAGTTCCTTCCTATATTTCTCTCAGTTATTGAGAGAAATCCCTCTTTAATAATGTCTTTATTTAGTATCTTCTAAAAATACCATTCTTATTTTCCTTCATTAAAGTTCCACTGAAATTTCTTCTTATTAAGCACATCATAACACATCTAGTATCAACAATTTCCTTTTATCCCCATTATATAGAGCCACCGTTGAGTCATGAATTGAAAGGGGAAGTAGCCATAGAAGGGAGAAAAAATGATATGTGTTTTCAATAACTTAATCATTTGATTTTCTTAAAAACAGTTTTATATTCTAAGCAAGCCTGATGACTGAACCTGTTTAAATATCCCTTTTTCTTAAAACATGGGTTGATTTCTTTAGCTAGGATTAGAGTTAAGAGTCACTGAGCCAAAATCTATAACTGGAGTGATCAGCTCCAGTGGTAGCAGTGGTCAGTTTAGATGGTTTCATAAGCAAAAGAATAGTTGTATTCTGTCTTACAAAAACTTAGGCTAGAGAATTATTTAGTACTTAAGACTGACTTTTGGTGGTCACTCTTTTTCTAAAGCTTGCTGTGACTAGTCTTTTTGACAAAACCCAAAATTAGTTTTCTTATTAAATGATATCAAGCAAATATCTTTTGCAATTACTATATACAGTATAGAAATTTTGTAATTGAAGCCTTTATCAAAATTTAGTAGATCCTTTTCTTTCTTAGAATGCCAAATGAGTATAACCATTGATAAGTAACTCTAACCATTGAACAGTCTGATCCTTAAAAGACTTATAAGCAAAACAATTTTAGTGGTATTTTCTCCCCTCTTTTTTATTTATAAGCAAGAGAATTATTATATTATTATAAAAGAGCATTTACAGTAGTCAATGTCTCTAACCATTGAGCAATAGAGAAAAAACCTTATGTCTTTTTATTTTGACTTAGTTTTGCCATAAAGTCATGGACTTTAGCACAATGGGAAATATGTCTGCTTCGGGGTCTATCTCCAAAAGAGCTCTGCTTTGGAGACAGAATCAGGCTGAGCACATTGATATGTGTCTTTTCTGTTGTTTAGTCCATGAGAGCTAGCACATGTAGTTGGCTTTTATAGACAAACTGGCATCTAATATTTATTTGTCCTTAGTCTCTCATCCTTTATAGAAATCAGAGAAATCATACCAAATTGACTCAACTTTCATCTAATAGTAGAAAACATATAGTCTAGTATCAGAAGAATTAGGCATTTTTTGTATGTAACAACTATGAATATAATTTTAAGAAAGCTGACAAACCATATAATACTTAGCACATATTTATAGATTTTATAATCTATGGATATAAGATATCTCCTGTTAATAGTTTTATGATGTATAGGCAAGACATAATCTCTGAGACAAATCATACTTAACACATTTACCATATTTGAGAATGATCTGTTACCTTTAAAACCTTTGAATATATTTGACAAATCACCCTTGGTAGAATTTTCAAAACTAATTGAGGTTAACTTGAGGAAACAAAAGCCCATATCATAGTTAAAATCAGAACATTGTACAATCAGAAAGGTGCCTTTGAACAACCCAGAAGGGGGAATCATTTTATTAGCCCAGTAAACATATCTGTCATCCCACTGCCTCAGCTCTGTAAAAATAAGAATATCACATGTATTACGAGGCTTAATTCACTTTGAATAAATGGTTTTATAGAAAAAAAACTTCACAAATTGACTAGAAATCAAATTAACTGAATTTAAACTTAAGCAATTTTTGTACCTCTTTTTTTTTATTAAGAATTTAAAAGTTTCCATTTATCTGAGCATGTCCCCAGGGACTTTGTAGTGATCAGCTCAGCCAGTTTAGCATGGGGGAGGGGCCTCACAGTCACACCTTATTAAGGTATGCAGACATACCTTTTGCTGATAGGTTGGAAGAGAAAATAGTTTATTTTTTAGTATTACCCAAAAAAGAGGCATAAACCTAAAACCATATCAGTAAAAAAGGCAAAAATCAATTTCTCTAGCTGCTCGTCTCTTTCAAACAAAAGGCTGAGGACTGGGCCTCGGGAGCCCAAGGTCTGGGACGGTTTAGAAATCTGAGGGCACATAGTGGCTGCCAGCAGTTTGTCTTGGCTGTGGGGGAGGGTCTTGCTTTTAGATCTCCACCCTACTGGGGTTTCCTAGCAGCCATGTGGCCTTGAGTTCAGCTGGGAAGAGTCCAAGCATAAAGCCCAGGGCACTGGGTGCCATCAGTCTACAGCCTGCATTAGCTCAGGAGGTTCTGATTCTGTACCCTTTGCCTCAGGCCTCCCTCACCTGGGAGCCCAAGGGCCAAAAGATCAGCCTTGTTTCATCTAGCGAAAGCATCAGAAAGATTTTTTATTCTCTCAAAGTTTAAAATTAGAATAAACGTGGGAATTAAAAATGATTCTTAGATCTGGGTGGGACACTCCAATTCTGTTCCCAAAAAGCTATGAGAATTGAAACAAAGAATTATAAGATTTTCTGGAATATTGTATTCTGCGGCCAGGGCTCCAACAGAAACAGGGTGAGCTGGTGATCAGAATTTAGATAATGCCCAGCAAAATTCCAATGCGCCCCAAAATTTAAGGAGTGCCTGGATTCTTGTCTATAAAGTTAAAGAATTAAATCATAGACAACAAGATATTAAGGTATAGTGGGAGACTTTATTATTAAAGGGAACATGGGGAGTTACAAAGTTCTCTAGCCACCAGTGTGGGGAGAAAAACATGGAGTTTATGTTGTTTAACTAAACAAGCAGCAGAAGGAAAAATAACAAAAGGAAAAGGAAAGGTTCATGTGGGAAGAATCTGGAGCCTTCCCCTGTCAGCATGTCTAAATTCCAGCCATTACCTGTCTGAGCATTGTGCTCAGTAGTCTTTTTGCGGGCTTCAACATATTCAGACTTCCATAACAAATAGTCTCCTCCTGACAGGGTAGCTCTGGCCCATTTATACCAGTCGCTACTGACTCAACAAGTTTGAGTGTGTGAGGGGCAGTAGCCCCATACTGGGATACCGCAGCTTTAACTTCTTTTAAAATTTTAAAATCAAATGTATTATACTTTCTTATAACCCTTTCTCCTTCCTCGTCTTCAATTATGGGGAAAATCAGAGGTTCTTTTAAGTCTTAATAATGGTTTTGTTGGCAAAACCTCTGAAATGATTGCCCTTTTTAAAAGTGGCTGTGAATAAGGTGGAGGTTTTTTATTTTGGATTTTATAAATTTCTGTTTTTAAATTATTTAATTGGTTAATTAACTCTCAATGTTCTTTCTCTAATTGAATATGTTCTTTCAAGTGTGCCATTTTTTCTTTCAAGTTTTTCTTTTGATTGAGTATGGCCCCAGTAGAATATGGCGCTGAGTCAGAAGATGGTGCTGAGGCTTCCGGACAATAGGGGGGAGGACGACTCTTTAATGGTGGCCAGTCTGGATTATGGTATCATGTCGCCTCTCCCTCAAGGTCCTCCCAATCAGAGTCTGAAAAATTATCATGTGTTTTTTGTTTAAGGTTTTCTAGGGTAGGATATTTTTTGGAGGCCTCCTTTTTGTCTCAATTTTATTAATCATGGTTTTAACTTTTGTCCTTTCCTTGCTATTTTCAGCCTGGGTTTTTTTTCTGATTCTGCAATTATTTTTTCATCCTCACTATCTAATGAAATTAAGTCTATTTCTTCTACTTTTAAGTCCTTGCCTGATGATTGTTTTTTCTCCCCATAATTCTGGGCTAAATCCCCCCCTTTTTTATCTTCTTGTAAAAGTTTCTCACTCTGTTTAATTGCCGCAGCGACTGTGGCGTTTTCATGGCTAAAACTGATTATTTCATTAATTAAGCTCCAGTAAGAAAAGGCAGTTACAGGAATTTTTTCAGGACCGAATATTTTGTAATAGTGCTGCAAAGCATTTCCAACTCTTTTCTATCTTTTTTTTATCTATAGATCCCTCTTGGGAGAACCAGGGGCAAATTCCCTTTATAAAATCAAAAAATCTTAACAAATATTTATTTTAACCTTTACTCCTTGCATCTTAAAAGCTTCTTTTAAACCTTCAACAGATAATTCATGATTACTTATTTCTTGTCCCATAATCACTGACTGCTTACCAGGACCTGGCTCCATGTGGCAGGTTCACAGCTGCCTCTCAATCAGCGTTCTTCACTGAGGTCCCTCGTACTTGAGCCTTGCACTGGGTGCCACTTGACCCAGCCTGCAGGTTAGTCAACGAAGACCCTAAGGGAGGGGTGAGAATGAAAAGGAACAAGAGACGTGAAGAACGGAGACAAGACAGGTGTCTGATCAAGTCTCGATTTATTGGAGCTCAGGCAATTGCAGGAGGAAATGTGAGGACGTTTGTGTAGGATCTGCGTCTCTGGGTTGCTAAGTGACCTGACTGCAAGGAGAGGTCATGTGATTTCTAGGAACGAGCCGAACCAGCGGGAGAAGGAAAACTAAAGTGGGGAAATAGAAAACTTGGCTCTGGTTAGTAGAAAAAATGGCAGAGACCTTCAAAATGACGTCAACACAGTTAAGACGTAATAAGCAGTTCCCCACATGTTTGTGTGCATATGTGACATAGATGTGTGTGTAGGTGATGTGTGTGATGTGATGTCTGATGTATGTAGATGATGTGTGTGATGTCTGGTGTGTGTAGGTGATGTGTGTGATGTCTGGTGTGTGTAGGTGATGTGTGTAGGTGTTTGTTTTGTCACAGTTATCAGCTCCTCAGGTCAGAACCACCCTCTATCCTCATTACTTAATTCGATGTCCAAGAACAAGATACTGCTCAGTAAGTTTCATAAGCATGCTCTTTAAAGGATGTCTGAGAAAGAAAAAGTCTCAGAATTACTTTTCTAAAAAAATGAGAAAAGATGCCAGGGAGAAAAGATGCCAGCTTACCCTCAGAGTAACCTTCTTAGAGCTGACCCTGTTGTCAGAGCTCCTTTCTGCTGCTCTGTGGTTCCTGCTGACTCCTAGTTCTGAGGGAAGCAGTTGGACAGGATCGTCTCCAATACTTCAGGATGTATACATTTCTGTTCCTTCCCTCTTCCTGAGACAGCTGCACACCAATCAATAGCTTCACTTGACTGCAACAGTGGGTCAGATCTTGCCAGACATATTTCCTACAGGCCTGCTGGAATTAAAATGTCTTCCCTTTTCATTAAAACTTAGGGGTCTCTGTGGTGGCACCACTACACAAATACAAGACATAATAAAGAAGGCATGACCCAGTAAATCTCCAGAAGGGTTGTCTAGTTGGAAATGACATAAATTATAATTTTAACCAAGCAGCACTCAATCCAACAGCACTTATCTCCTTAACTGATCTGTCTCTTAAAAATTTTCAACTATACAAAAACATCCAGTGTGAGACAAATGGCTTCATTTAATATAATAGTAAATCCTATGAAATGTAAATAGGTCCTGTTGCTGTATCTGATGTTGTGCTGTGTACTAAATACCTGTTTCCTCACAAAACCTCTATGCTGAAGCCCTACTGTGCAATGTAATGGCACTTGAAATCTGGGCTTTGGGAGGTTGTAAATATACATGAGGTCATGGGGTAAAGCTGCTGTGATATGATTAGTGTCCTTTAAAAACGTGGAGAGACCAAAGCTCTCTCTACCACATGAAGATGCATTGCAAAGGGAGTTATCTATGAGCCAAGAAAGACTCTCAGCTGGCCAAGAATCATTACATTTATAATTTTTGTCTCCAAGCTTCTACAACTATGAGAAATAAATGCTTGTTGTTTTAGCAACCCATTCTTTAGTAATTTTTAATAAAGCCCTCTACAGACTAAGACACTTTGTTAGTGAGTGAAATCATTACTCTTATCATAGAGACAGGAATTTACTATGAATCATTAAAGATAGTCTTTCTTACAAGAGCAGATGTCAGGAAAAGAGTCTCCAAGGTCAAAGAAGAATTACCCCTTAAAGAAAAATAAAACGGTGAGGGTGGACATTTGTTTTTATAGTAGAGCAAACTGTCCTAACCCATCTGCTTTGTGCCTGTCTAGAACTACCTAGAAAAACGGACTTAACCTGCCTTTCTGCATTTTTAAATTCTGAGATTAAATTTGACCTTGAAAAGTCCTAGAAGTTTCTGATGATGCCCTGTCTTCTAAGCCCAACCTCCATGGGCATCAACATATTGCAACAAAATAATTTGCTCAACTTTGCATATGTTAATGACATTTTATAAGCCATAAATAAATAAATAAAAGGTATGAAACATTGAATTTAATTACCGTTTTGTGGCTATTCTTTCCTCCACCTTTTCCATATGCTCACCTGGAAATCGTGAGAGAGGACTCACCTAGGGAAGGTGTGCATTGTGTATTGTCGTATTGTGTGCAGTGTGTGTGTCCTTCGAGTGTGCTGCCCTGCTAAGAGGCAGGATCTGTCTTACGCCTCACCAAGTCAAAGCATCATAATAGCAAACTGTAAACTAATTGTTCATTACAGCCATCCATCCTTAAATGAGTATGTTACAGAATGCAAAGATAAAAACACAGATCCGTTTCTACTAAAAACACATAAGAAAATTAGCACAGAGTTACCAGAGAGTAACTGTAAGGAATTTTAGCTTTGAATCATCTGCTGGAAGGCTCAGTTTTATAAAAGCAGAGTAACTGACAGGCTGTGAGAATCAAAGATAATTCAAATCTCAGAGGTGAGAAGAAAACCATATAAAGTAGGAAGAACAAAAGTAGTTGGTGCTTAATGTAATTGAAGCTCAGCTGTGAATGGAGTCGATTTCTCCCTGGTTGAACCTGATGGGCCCTCTGTTCTCACAACCTGGGGCCGTATAAATGCTCTATTTTCCTTGTCTCTGCTCTTGTCATGTTATTTCAATATCAAGTTGAGCATCTTGTGTCTTTAACTGTATTCAAGATTTGGATGCCACAGAGGAGGCCATGAGGGCCCCCGTATATAGCATCCCATTTCTCCGAGGGTTCCTTCTTTGCCCTTCCTATTTGAGTCACTTTCAACCAAATCAGCCAGAGTACTGTCCTGGCCAATGCCTTCCAGAAACATGAATGTTTGGTTTTCTCTGCCCACCACCTAAAGGAGTCCCTAACATAAGTAGACTAAGTAGGGCAATTCTTATTTCTTTGATCCATTCCAGTTTTCAAATTAAATCTTTTATAATTAGCTGTGGTTTCATAATAGGTGGTAAATATATTGAATCTACTAAATGAGTAAAATGTTTGCCTTTAAAAATCATAAGAAATTAACAGCATATCCACTCATCATACACAGAAGATCAAGGAACTCCCCAAATAGTCTAAACCCACTTGTGACCTCATCCAAACTCAAAATAAACGGGAATGAGTGAATGATATATATTTTAAGCATTTGATTTTTCTATTTTAATGAACTGCAGAGTGGAGTCCTCCTTTTTAGACTTACATTTGAATTTGCTCACCAAGTGTTAGATTTCCACGTGGCTTATTCGCATATCCTTGGTTTTGATTTACTGCCTTAGCTCCCCCTCCTCTCCCTGCCCCTCTCTGCTTAAATATTTCTCTCCAAATATCATCCCCTCTATTTTCATGTCCCATGGTTTCTACTATCTCCAACAAAATCTCTCGCACAACAGCCTCTTTCTAGCTTCCTGATCTCTACAGACATTCACTCCAACTTGTAGCCCTGAGTCTATCAACTTGAAGCTGAGGAAGAGCATGTGGCATTTGTGTTTCTGAGCCTGTGTCACCTTCCTTAGTATATTCTTCCAAGCCCATCCATTTTCCTGGAAATTTCATAATGCGTTTTTCTTTACAACTGAATAAAACTCAATTTTGTATCTGTACCACATCTTCATAACCCATTCATCAGTTGATAGGTGCCTAGGCTGATTCCATTCCCTGTGAATACAGCAGTGATAAACACGAATGACCAAGTATCTGAGATGGAGCTTGTAGAGACTGTAGGGCATGTGCTGGTTAGAATGCAAAATGTCCCTCATGGCCTCAAGTGTTTGTGGCTAAGCCTCCTGCCTGGTCCTCAGCAGATGGAGCCTTTGGGAGGTGGAGCCTCGCCACAGGATGTGTCCCTGGGAGCAGGCCTTGGGATTTGACACCCAGCTCACCTGGCGAGGCTCACTCTTGCTGATTCCCCCCCCCCCCATTGCTGATATATGAAGACATGATCTCGCTCTGTGCTCCACCCTGGCTTCCTGTCATCATAAAGCTTCCTCTTAAAATGGTACGAGAAATAAAACCCTTTCCTCCCATAAGCCGCATCTGCTCAGGTGTTTTGTTATAGCAACAGAAAGGTAACTGCCACAAGGCATATGCTCAGGAGTGTTATAATGGGGTCTTAAGACAGTTCTATTGTTAGATTTTTAAAAAATATATTTATTCATTTTCAAGCAGAGAGAGAGAGAGAGAGAGAGAGAGAGAGAGAGAGAGAGAGAGAACCAGGGCCACCACCTTGTGGGTCTGGCGCATGTGGGTCCTGGGGAATTGAACCCGGGGCCTTAGGCACTGGAGGCAAGCGCCTCAACCACTGAGCCATCTCTCCAGCCCTATTGTTAGATTTTTGAGAAACCTCTACACTGCTTTCCATAACGGCTGCATTAGCTTACATTCCCACCAACAGTGAATAATGGTCCCACTCTCCTCGCACCCTCAACAGAGGGAATTTCTATATTCAAAATTGCACTTGAGTTCTCAGAAACAATGAGACATCAAATGATTAAATATTAATATACATGTAAGTAGCTATATTACTGAAAGTTATGTTTATAGCATTAATAAAGAAAAATATTTCGATAATTTTGGTATCTTCATTTTATGTAAATATATGGTATGAATGCTGGTCAACTTTCCCCACAAAATTCATACTCATTTAGCTAAATAATAAAAGTTATCTTTCAATTATCACTCCCCTTTTATGTATGTAGCCCTTGTAACCCTCCATAACATACACTCTAGCTCCTCCATAACCACCTCACTGACATGAATTTTTATCTTAAATGCTGTTATTCATCCAAATAAAATGAAAGGGAGCCAGTTGTGAAATGCAGTGGAAGTCTAGCTGTAATAATGCTTTTACGAAAGAGGAACGGACTGCCTACCAATTGTGGCTTTGTGTTCTTTGAAAGGAGAAAATCTCAGATATACAATTTCCAACAAAACTTTGGCTTGATATTAGCTCCTAAAAAGACCAAAAGAAAAAAAAAAAAAAACCAAGACTACAGCCAACTCCTAACGCCTGCATGGATCATCAGTAAGTCCCATTTCCAGTCCCTTTCATCAAATCAATAAATACCACAGGACGCACAGTACAGCCGCATTTACTTAGGAGACAGAAAGGAGGCCACACACAAAATAACATTAGTCACCAAAGGAATCTCTAATTTTCTGGAAATGAGAAAGGTCCTGCATTGCAAAGCATTTTTTCACCAAGAAACAGAAATCCCAGAGGAGAAAAGAATGCAGGCTTTGCAGACGCTAAAGGAATTAAGGCAAACCAGTGAGCGACCCCAGAACTCTATTGAGTCATCATGTCTATATCCAGATTTGAGATTGTCACTGGAGTGCCTCCTTTTCTGCAGGTAGTCAATATTTTTCAACTGTCAAATCAGTAATTGCCTTTGGCAGTATTGTAAAATAGCTCATTCTCCCCAGAACGTAGGTTGCACTGGGAAGCACCAGCCTCTCTGGAGACCAAGGACACCAAAAGCAGTGAGTGCCCAGTGCCCAGAGCTGTTCAGCGAAAATCAGCCGGACAGTTCTGTGCCTTTACTAGTGAGCTGAGGAGGCAAACATGGTATCTGCTTGTCTTGGATTTCACTTTCGGTCAGCTTTGTTCAACCGAATGGGAAAACTAAAGGAACACTTTTCCATATGCCCAAGTATGCAAGTATGCTTGTATTTGAAACTACTTCCCACAAATAAGCCTGAGCTAAGATGTCACCATGTGGAATGGATGCATGACTTTGGTCGGAAGGGGCAGTGTGGCCAACAGTGACGTTGCTTTGTCAGGAGTAAACAGAACTTTGCAACTTAATAGACTTCCTGAGTGAAGGGGAATTGTTCATGGGCTTTCTACCTGAATAGAGCTGCGAGTCTGACGACCATGTGTCTTTAATAGTGGATCAGAAATGTTTCACACACACACACACACACACACACACACACACACGCACGCACGCACACGCATTCTTCATGGCACAGTTTACATAATACTAAGCTTCTGAACAGATTCAACCACCTTCTCAATATTGAGGAAGAGAAAACAGCATCACAAGCAGCTTGTCCTTGTCTCCATGGAGAACAGGAGTTCATAAACTAGAGATAAAATCGAGTCATAAAGTGGGTTTAATATTAATGTCAATCAGCACCCCGATGACATATTGAGATTAGCGAAACATTTAAATTTTATTGACAATAACTCTCATCATGTGAGGTTTATTGACGTTATAATAATGAGGGCTGGATTTCCCAAAGCTCCCATGGCAGGAAGCATCTGAACTATGCTGAGGAAACACTGGCAGGTCACAATACTGATTTTCAGGTGTGGGCTTTTTTTTCCAGTGTGATTGGGAAAGACAAATGAAACTCGGGGACAAACAGGAAATAGACATCAAGGCCCATGTCTCCAGTTGAGAGCGAGAAGGCTGGAAACCCTCAGGCATTGCTCATCTTTCCATGCTAAGCCTCACATCCTCTGGGCCTGCTGCCCATACCTACATCTGCTCAGGGTTCCTTTCAGCTGAAACACAGCTCTTCACTATTCGGATCCACTGGCTCGGCCTCTGGCATCCATTCCCTGGACAGCTAACCTCAAGCTCAGACCTGAAATCCACACTACCTTCCAGTCACACTGGTTGGATGCTCAATCGCATATACCTGACATCAGCCCTAGAAGACATAGCTCCTCTCTTGTTTCTAGAAGATTCCATCTGGACAATCCTCACTTTCTTCTTAGTAAATTTTACAGACGTCATTGTGCTTTACTCTGCTGCTCTTTATTTAGCAAAGGAGCACAACACTCCCTCCACCCCAGGCTTACTATTGAAAGTTGTTTTTTTAATCACTTATTACTGTAATAATCAAGTTGGCCGAACAGAAAGTGCTTTGATTCAGCCTACTTTTCAGGCACAAGCCGACACAGTAAGTACTATGAAACCTTTGAACTGGTGGCCGCCTTCTGACTGCAATACAGGGCAACCAATAAGAAACGAGTAATCTAGAAATTATCACCATATTGCAAAGTTACCATGGAATCATGTGTTTTTTGAGCTATAGAATAAAGAGAATTTTTAGGAATCACTTGCCACAAAATCATTCTACACAAAAGGAAAATGAGATAAAAAATGGTTAACTGGGAGTCAGGTGTGTTGGGACACACCTGTAATCCCAGCACTCTGGAGGATGAAGTAGGAGGATCACCATGAGTTCAAGGCCAGCCTGAGGACTACAGAGTGAATTCCAGGTCAGCCCAGGCTAGAGGGAGACCCTACCTCAAAAAAACCAAAAAGGAAAAAAGAAAGGTTAGCTGAGGGGATGGGGAGATGGTTCAGGTAATGGCATTTGCTTACAGAGCCTGCCAGTCCCAGGTTCAATTCCCCATCTACCCCTGTAAAGCCACATAGTTTGCATTGTTTATAGCAGCAGGAAATCTTGGTACACACACACACACATACACACAAGACAGAGAGAGAGAAAGAGAGAGAGAGAGAGAGAGAGAGAGAGAGAGAAATTTTTTAATTAAAAGATTAGGTTTGTCCAAGGTGGCCCTGACATACAAGCAAGGTTTGGGGAAATAGAAGCTATTACTCTTAAATATTTTCCTTTGTTTATAATAAAGAAAAATTAAATACATTTAGTGAAAACTTTTTTGGCATACAATCACATAATTAAAAGACAAGCAAGCAATCCTACTTAGTGATAATTCTAATTATAGTTCTAACCAATGCATAAGCTAAAAATCATTATATATATGCTAACCTTCATTTCAGTTACCACTCTATTATGGTGAAATCATAATGTTCTTGAAGTAAGATCAGAAAAGGTTAACTTAGTACTTCATGTGCCAAATTAACAACTTGTACGAACCTACCAACAATAGCTAGTGTTATTACCAAAGTCCAGAGAAAGGGGACCATTTATTTAATATTAAAAATCTGTTGACAAAAATCCTTGAGTCTTAATATGAAGGGGGAAACAAAACCTGGTTACTTACCAGATATGGGCTGTTTTCACTCCTTCCATTAGCAAAGAGCATTATCCAGGCTCCCCCACGGGATCCTTCATACTAATGACAGCCAAGTTCATTGGCCAAGAACCAGCAGACATCATACTTCAATGTGTGCATGAGAAAATGACACCCAAGAATCAGATGAGTGACTCCTGTCGTGACCTGGCCCCTGAGAAGCAGCCTTGGGGGAAAGGATCTCTGGTTAGGAGACCCAATCTAATGGAGGTTTGTCTTCTTCTTTGTTTGTGTTCATCCATAGGACGCCAGGGTCACTGTGCAACCGTGGGAGGCACTGCATAGTGAGGTCAATGCTTAGGGCTTGATGGTAGTAGTCAATTGCTCAGCAGCCGGCAAGGGCTCATGAAAACATGGACACAATACACTCGTCACCGCCCAAGAGGCTGAGCCTGAGGAGCAAGCATGCAAGGCAAGCCTAGGTACATACAGCCAGGGTTACTGTTCTCAAAACAAAAATAATAAATAAATAAATAGAGTTGCCTCAGTATCTTCTGAGTATTTGTCCAACAGAACTGAAATCAGGATCTCAAAGAGATATTAACACTCGTGTTCATTGCAGCTGTTCATAATAACCGAAATACAGAAGCAACCTAGCTGTTGTTCATACTCTCTTGACAGGAGAATTGATCAATAAACACATTATATGCGTTCAATGGGATGGTCTTAAGCCTTTTAAAAAGAAGGAAGTTCTGTAAAAAACGAAGCACGGATCACTTCTGAAGACGTTATGCTAAAGCGAAAGAAGCTTGTCACAGGAAGACAAATGACATCTAAAATAATCAAATTCATAGAACAAAAATTGAAATAGTGGTTTCTTTCCAGTAGCAGGGTTGGGGAAGAGGGAAATAACCAATGAGCACATCTCAGTGAAGAAAGACATCTTCTCTGCAACATTCTACCTACAAACAAAAACCCTATATGACTTTTTCAATTTGACCAAGGGTCGATTTCATGATGTGTTCACGTCACAATAGAATATTTTAAGAAGCTTTTGTTTCTCTGCAATGAAAAGATTAAATGTAATATATTGAGGGAAGGGTAATAGTTCAATTTGTGCAATTTGTGTGTGTGTGCTTGTGTGTGTGCATGTATGGCTGTGTGCTTGAGGTCATGTGCGTGTGAAAGTCAAGGTCAAGGGACAATCTCAGTGTCAGTCCTCTTGCTTGGCCGCTGGGAAGATGGGACTGGCTGGCCTTTGAGCTTTGGGATTGTCCTGATTCTGCTTCCCATTGGCATTGGCATGTTGGGGTTGCAGACATAGGCGCCCCACTTTACATGGGTGCTGGGGATCCATAGTCTCGGGCTTGCAGAGAAGCACTTTAAATACCACGCCCGTCTCCTCAGCCCACACCTCTTGAGGAGAGATGATTTTATTATCAGACAACCATTACTGACGAGCAGGTGGGTCAAAGGCTCCCAGCCTCAGCCAGCCCACGTTGTCTTCCAGATGGACCACGCTCTTCGGACTGGATAAAAGCTCAGCATCCGAAGTGGATACGATGTAAAATCTTGGCTCCATTGTCACAGAAGAAAACAGGCCTTTCTTCCATGAACATCAAGAAACTGTCTTGTCTTTTTGAAATTATTTTTTGCAGAGATGCTTGCTTTACCTTTGACCGCATCGAAAGCTGTGCCAGATGCCCTGTTGACTTTTTCCTATTAAAAATTTTTTTAAGTTTTTATTTTTTAAGTTTTAATTTTTTTATTTACGAATGACCTCTAGAACTCCACTAGAGTTCTGGAGTTCATTAATATAGACACGGGCACACATACCTTTGTATTTTCTCCCTGCTGGATGGTGGAGAGGTTCACCTAGTTTAGAATAAACATATTTCCTATTCAGTATTTCCTATTCTGGGATTTTTGTTCTGGAACTTTAAATGTACATAAAAAATAGTTGACTTGCTATCTCTCTTTATAAAGGCGCGTCAAAGTCATTGCTTCTTTAGAAGTTGCCACGTAAATCCACTCTCCTGTTTTTCTTCTAAATATCATCTTTAACGTTCCGTATGTCCTTCACTAATCTCTGCCCTGTTGAAAAGAATCTCCTACTGATAATGTAGCACTGATGCTCCGCACGAGTCTTTTCCCAGCTAGATAAATCTTTTCTTGAGCAATAAAAGTATTCATGAGATCCTTCCTGGAATATATTACATTTAATCTAAAACGTAAGTCATCTCTCCATTTTCCATCAATCTTTCCCTCAAAGTTAAAAATGTCTCTACTTAACTGCCTTTGCAAAGTCGTAACAAGCTCCAGGTGTACATCGCAGATCAGTATTTTGTTTTTTATATTAATAACCCCTTCCAAGTTATTATTTTAAGGCTAAAATTATTCTAAATTTTATGTTAATTTGAACCTTGCATTTTCTACCAAATACCTTTGCATTTATTACAGCTTAATCATGCTAACCATTCCGTTTTCATGTGGCAATAAACACATTCTTTTTTGTCTACATCATACATTTATTAGTGAATATCCCTCTGAAATCAGCAACAATATTTTAAAAAATAATGATTGCACTACTTGGTCACGCAGAACTAGCAACTTTCATTTTTAAAAAAAAGCACAAATCTGTTAACTATTTCAATCAGTATACACACATATATAAACTACAACATACTAGTTTAGATGCTACAAACCAATGTGAATCCAATGGAATGGAAAAAAACACACATTTAAGCTTTGAGAACATTTTTTTCTATATATATTAGCATTTTCTCAAATATGTACATGGGAAAAATGAGGTAACTATAAAATGTGCAAGGAACAGGCCCCCCAATTAGATAGATAGATAGATAGATGGATGGATGGATAGATAGATAATATATATAATTGATATATAAAGATTATATATCTATTATATATTTAAAGATTACATATATAACTTTTCTAACACAGAACATAGGCGCTGGGCCCAGCCAGTGCTGGGGAAGGTGCCCACTGTCATGCTGAGGCCAGAAGTTGGTAAATCAAATCGTAAACAAGGCCAAGCCCCCATCGCAGGAAATCATTGGTAACATGGCATTTATAGCAAGGCTGGCAAATCACAAACATCCTATATAATTGTTTCATCCTACTTTTTTAATGATTATTTTTAAATGTGTTTTTCCTCCCTCCAGTAGCTACTTGTTGGAATCCTTGCTGCAGCTGACACAGTCCGTGAGCCAATCCCACCTGCCCCAGGAACTGGATGGGTTTGAAACCTTTCCTTGGGGTGAGGAAGGGACAGAGCTTGGAGAAGGTGGCTTCTCGGGGTGTAAAAACACGTGGATTTTCAACACTGCTATAAATGTAGAACCATTCTTAAAATGGAGAGTTGTCATTAACACACCACAAGCACTGGTTTGGGTCAGTACAGAATCCACAGAGATACAGGGCTCTTTATGACCTTGGCTTTCTCCTCTCCTTTGAGAACTACATTGGATTTATATGTCTAAATTAACAGAACTGTAAAAATATTTTTCAAAGAAAGTATTTTGTGTCATTGCAATCATTTATCAACTTAGTTTTTTCAGCCACACATTCTAGGTTAAGACCCTTAAGTCAAATTTCATTTTTTCTCTCCCTCATTTTCCCAAGAAGAACGGTGTTCATAACATATGTAGTTCTGTTCTTACCTCAAGGGTGGAGCAGAAGGACTTGGAGAGAATGTATATTTGGAGGGGTAATATGAATATGAGTAGAAGGGTTTAGAGAGAGAGAGAGAGAGAGAGAGAGAGAGAGAGAGAAGAGAAGAGAAAATGGGCATTCCAGGACCCCTAGCCACTGCAAATGAACTCCAGATGCATGCACTACTTTTTGCATCTGGCTTTACATGGGGACTGGGGAATCAAGCCTGGGTCATTAGGCTTGGCAGGAAGTACTTTAACAGCTGAGCCATCTCTCCAGCCCAATATATATTTTATGTTTTTAGTGGTTTTTTTTTAGGTCACCTTCTAGCCCAGGCTGACCTGAAATTCACTATGTAGTCTCAGGCTGGCCTTGAACTCACAGCCATCCTCCTCCAAGTACTGGGATTAAAGGCATGTGCCACCAGACCCAGCAAATAGAAAGAGATTTTTATTGGGAAAACATTCCAGTACAGAAAGACAGGTATATTTTGGTTTTGCCACATTTTCTTTTTAAAATATATATTTATTTAGCTTACTTTTAGAGTAGGTTTGTGTTAACAGAAAACTTTAGCAAATACAAACCTACTTATACACAGCTTATATATAGTGACTTTTTATATACTGTGTATACACTATATAAATCTCCACTTATATAGAGACTTCTTATGTGCACCTGGCCTCCACTCACAACACACACACATAGTCTACCCACCTTCATCACCCCACTCCGACATGGTATTTTTGTTAAAACCATTAAAATAACTCAATATTGACACATCATTTTCACTCTGAATCCATAGCTTACATTCGAGTCCCTCTTGGTATTGACAGGTAAAATGGCATGGACCGACCATAAGAGCATCACACAAAATAGTCTCTCTATTCTAAAATCCTCTGAGCATGGTCCACACATCCCTCTCTGCCCATTCTCCTTTAGAACTACGAATCTTTTGATTCTCTCCATGGTTTCATTTTTCCAGAATGTCATATACTTGGAGTCATATAACATATAGCCTTTCCAATTGGCTGATTTATTTAGCAAAATTATTTGTTGTGCTACCATGCCTTCTCATGGCTTGGTAGCTAATTATGTGTTAGTAGCAGATAATACTAGGTGCAATGCAGTTTACTTATCCCTCTTTAATATGCTGAAGGATATTTTAGTTATTTCTAAGTTTGAACACTATGAATGAAGCTGCTATAGATATTCAAGTACAAGTTGGTTTTTAAATTTTTATTTATTTCTTTGTGTGTACATGCATGAATATGCACCCCAGGACTCTTGCTGCTGCAAATAAATGCCAGATGCTTGCAACACTTTTTGCATCAAGCTTATGTGCCTGGCTTGAAAATTGAATCCCAGCCAGGAGGCTTTGGGAGAAAGTGACTTTAACTGCTGAGCCATCTTCCCTGTCCCCTTTTTAAGTCATTCATCTGTGTGTGCCTGTGTGCTCGTATGTGTGCGTGTGCAACACCAGGGTCTCTTATATTGCATGGGCCACTTTACATCTGAAGTCATGTGTGTGCTGGAGAACTGAACCCAGGCCAACAGTGTTTACAATCAAAACTCTTTACCTGCTGAGCCATTTCCCCAGCCCTACTACAGTTTTGTTTTGTTTTTCCCTGACTATAAATTCTCAACTTATTTGCATAAATGCCAAAGTATACAATTGTTGGAACCTACAGTAAGAGTACATGTAGTTTTTGAGATTTTTGTTCTAATATAACCTCTAGTTTCTATTGAATTTCACAATGATAACTAAAAATTAGTTAAATATTATTTCACAACTATAATGAACATTTTGCTAATATCACCTCCTTCAATATGTAGTATTGTTTTAAAATGCAAGGCATGCCCTAGTCTCTCTTCCTGGTCACCTATTATGTATAGGTTGCCACTAACATGCGGAGAAAATTCTATAAAATTTCCCTGAACCATTAGACTGAATGAACACTCTACACGAAATAAATTACACGGAAATATATGGTGTCTATCCTTAGAAATTAGAGCATTTCTCTCTAATTACTTCAACAAATTACAACTCTTTGTGTGAATTCACGTGGTGCTTTTCTCAGAGGAGTCCTTCGAGTGGCTTGTTTAGCATACTCTCATAACACTCTGTTATTGAACATTTTCAAAATTTAGAATGTTGTCTGCTTATTATCTTATCCAATTAATATTTATAACCTGGGATGTCCATTTCTTTCAGTTTAATGATCTGACTCATGCCTTTGTGCATATAACTCTAGAAAGGTGGCTGGGCTCTCTGTGCATCAGGAAGGAACCGTGACAGCAGTCTTATGATCTCACGAAAAACAGAAGCAGAACAGAGTAAGACGTCAGGCCATTGGCCTAGATGTTACAACTAACTTCACGTCTCCGTCATTGACTGCGTCTTGAATTCTTGAACACACAAGACATCAATTCACCAATTCCGAAGCTATTAGAGTCCATAGATATTTATTGGACAATAACTATGTGAAAACTTGTATATATGATTTACTTAATAAGATTTTGTCCTGGGAGAGCCAGCCATGCTTTGGTCCGGGAAGAGTTAGGTTGAATAGAACACTCTAGTTCTAGGAGCACAGCGGTCTCTTGAGGTTCGCATGGCTTCTTTAATCCTCAAGCAAGTGACTTCCCTTGGAAAAGGACGATTCTCTTGGTAAGCAAGAAAGACCCTATTTCTTGTCTGCATGGATATTTTGAAAAGGAGGGTGAGCACATAGGTAGGAGGGCAACAGAAGCACGTGAACTACAGATCAATTGCATGCAGGCTCGTTGCTTGGCTGCTCTGAAGATGCCCTCGTGTGGGGGACATGCGGGCTGGACTCTGTGACTGGAGTTTTGTTTTTCCCTTACTTGCAGAATGAACCAATTCAACTACGAGGATGAGGTTCAAGGCACTAACTATAAATTTTAGAAATAAAAGAGTGTAGTAAGTGCATCTTTGCAGTTTCTTAATTGTCCCCTTTCCCCTTTCATCCTGAGTAGTAACTTGGTGAATCCTATTCACATTTAGATTACAATATGCATTACATCTCCAAATGGCCAATCCTTAAGAATGTGTGTTTCTTAGCTTAAATTTGGGGTGCCCCTAAGTACCTGAACAGTTTGGCTAGAATTCGACTTCTGTACCTGCTGATCCTAATAATAGGCTTATGTATCAGAATGCACTCATCTCTTGCATGTTTTTCCTTGTTTTACCTTCTCCAAGCACCTGTGAGAACAATGCAAGTCTAATTAGAACAGCTTACTGTAGATGTCTTTAGTAATGTGTTCTAATCCACTTCCCACTCCAACAAAGTAGCTCAATTAAAGCATCACTATTCCTAGCTTCCTTCCTAAGGCAGCCAAGGGCAATGAGCTGAGCTCCTGCTGTAGTTACCTGTGTGTAGCTGGGACAAAATATTTGAGCAAACGCAGCGTATGGGAGAAAAGAACTTATTTTGCTTTATAGTTTCAAGGGGAAGCTTCACCATGGCAGGGAAAGGATGGTAGGGCAGAGGCTGGGCATCACATCTTGCCCCAGCAGGAAGAAGGCAGCAATAAGAGTGAGCAGAGCTCTGGCAAGAGGGAATCCAGTACCACATCTCAAAACCCACCCCAGCAATACACCACACCCATCAAGTCTCCACCTCCCGGGTTTCTACCAGCTGGAGACCAAGTTTTCAAACCATGAGGTTACAAGAGATATCTTATTCAAATGACCACAATACCTCTTATCCAATTAACACTCAGCAACTGAAAATAGAAAGCTAAAACACAGCTACAAAACTCATTTTGCATAATCAAATTTAATGAAGTTTTTGTAGAAATAAAGAGATTAATGTGTTGTGGTATTATAGAAAAATATTAGGACTCTAAATCAGGATCCAGCTAGTTCTAACTGGGAGGCATACAAATCAAAAACTATTTTCTCTGATCCCACATTCTTGTCTATATATAGTGAAAATAATCATACCATAAAACTTGTCTTAAAGATCCATTAATTTTTTAAAAGTGAAAATGTTTATCAGTGTCACTGAATTTTATCTATGTGCAAATAACTAAAATATGGGCAGAATCTGATGCATGAATCTGGAGTAAAAGAATTAAATACTAAAATATGGAGAATTCTTAAAGCTGTCATTTTGAATACTGGATAGCTTGGGATAGAATAATTATAGGTTCTTCAAAATGGTGCTTTTGAAATTTTTGTGAGATGAGGTCATTATTTAAAATGTGAAGACAGAAGTGGGAAGCATAGGCTTTGAGAGGGAACCACGTAGGGTAAAAGCTAGTACTTGAAAGAGTTATTTACCATCATGATTTCTGCCCCAAACTTGGTAATTAATGATGATCTTCTAATAGATATCACATTGCCCTAATTGGAAACAGTAGTGGCAGTTTTGGCAATAAACCCCAAATGCTCTTTCCATGATGTGCATACTATTTGGAAATCCCTAAATCTGCAGACAGTCTAAACCACATTAAGACACTCTACCTCCATGAGTGCTGTTGGTCTTCCTGTGGCACCAGGACCTCCAGATGACAGGCTGGGCTCTTCCTGGGACCTGCACCCTGACGCCTTACATGAAGTTACAAAACAATTTAAAAACATTTCTGTAGCTTTCTCGTTTGAACATGAAGGTATCTTAGTTTTCTTTCTTAATGGTTCATCTTTAAATAATCAATTTAAAGAGGAGCCTCAAAAATAACTTGAGAAATTTGTAAGAGACTGCTTTATTTGGTGGAAGAAGTCACTGACTTGAAAGAGTTCTAATGCATGTAGGTACTTATATACTGCATATATAATCTCTTTATAAAATTTCAATATGTATAGAAATGTGAAGAACAAAGGGGTATTACACACATTATCTTATACTGAGTTTGAACTTGACAACTCGGCGTTATGTTCAGCAGCTATAACATTTTAATGATGGGAGAATTAACTTTCAGTTAAGTGCTTCCAGACCTAAGGTTTTAGAATTATGAAATGGGAAGAACTGGACCGAGAATGTGTCGTCTTCTTCCCGTACCCCACATATGTGCAGATTGCCAAATTTGTTAGATTTATATTTTTTAGTTAGGTTTTTAATGCAGGTTTTGAAACATGTTAGAAAAAAAAACACTCTCGCTGAGCCACATGGCCAATCCTGTTATATAAAGTTAGATTTTATGAATATATGTCATTCATGCACATTTTATTCTACATTCTATATAGGATTATGGAATTATCAATTTGAACTGTTATCTGTGAGGTTATTTATAAATACTAATGTCACATTTTGAAATATTTAAAACTGCTGTCAAAGGTTTTGTAGATAGTAAATATTTAGTGAGGGTATTACACTATAGCTTTGTGTTAAAAAATTCACTCTAATATTTCTGAAATAAATAATATTTAAATGTCTACAGTTTGTAATGACAAGATAAACTGTGGCCAGTTAACAATTATCATTTGGAATGCTTGTGATTACAGAACCTAAAATTAAAAAAATACTTTTTTACTAATCCATTGGAATAATTAATACACAAAACAATTCACATCTATATTGATTCTCCCTGTACATCACCAACTTCAATTTCATCACAGAAGATTTAAGTTGAGCCACAATAACTTGTCTTAAGCACCTTTAAAAATACTTTTAATACAAATTTCAAAACAAAAACCCTTATTTTATAGAATGTAATACTTGTTAGGCTGAAAGGTTGAGCCTAAAACTCTTCCTAACGCAGCTGTAAATTAAACAAAGCGACAATGGAAGGAAGATGGCTAAGGAGCTAAAGGAGCCAGTTTGGAAAGTTTCCCCTGTACCCACATAAAGCCAGATGCAAAGTGTCACGTTCATCAGTGATCTCAAAATGCCTATGAAGACGGGAGGTGGAGGCAGGGGAATGCCAGTCTGACCTTCCTGTGCAGGCTGGCATTCCTCTGTGGTCAAGCATTCAGTTACAGCCGCAAGAAAGTGGTCATCTGACCGCCACATGCACACCGTGGCATGTGCACCCTACACACAAATAAATGAACAAGTTTTAAAGTGAGAATAAAGGCAAGTGATAATCAGCTAGTTATTGATAACATTACTCCTTTGCTGTATCTTTTTACTCATTTCATTGTAATTCTGCATCGTTAGGAGGCTTCAACTTCCCAAGTCTCCGCTGCTAACCCAATGGTCAGCGCACACAGCCTCCTAACACACATTCTAACTCCAGAATGAATGCTGGGAAGCTGCATTTTAAAGTTCCATTTTCTTGCCTCTGGAAGCAAAGGAAAATGAATCTGCTAGTAAATTAGTTTTACTACTGATGACCAGAAGGAATTTCTGGATGTTTTCTTAGCTTACTTTACTTCAATACATTTTTCTTCATTTGGCAAAATAAATATCTGACACCATCCTGAACTGGCTCAATTATCACAGAAATAGAATGGACACCCAGTCAGAGCACGCAGGCCCTGGATGCTTACCTCATTTATTTCATAAAATAATAATTTAAAAGTAGGTGTTTCTGCTAACATGGCCTGAGACAGACATCAGGTCGATTTCTGCTAAATCATATGATAAATATATGTCCTGAAGTTTAAATTCATAATCCACTAAAATTTTAACCATTTATACTCTATAAACCAATATTTTTTGCAAATGTTGGGTTATCACTTTAAAAAGATCCATCACATTAACTAACAAGCCACAAATTCATTTCTTTAGGACAACACATGGCAAATCTTGTTTTAAAGTATGAAACTATCTCCATTTTTAAAGACCTGAATAATGGTGATTAAACTATTCCTAAGCTCTCTAAAAATAGTTTCTTATCTCAAGATAAAACACCTCCACAGTACTGTTAAAGATCATGGATTAAATTAATGTGCTTCTTAGAATGTTGCTGCTATAATAATCAACTTCACAGACACTTGGGAGGCTGAATCAGGGGAACTGCAAGTTCAAGGCCATCCTAGACAACTTATAAGACCCTGTCTTTAAAGAAAAGGTATATGAAGGCCTAGGATATAGTTGTGTCTCTATATCTAGAGTACCACAATTAAGAAAAAAGAAAATGAAAAAGAACCTCCCAAAAGCTGAGTGTGATGACACATGTCTATAATCACAGCCCTCAGATGGTTGAGGCAGGAGGATTGCCATGAGTTTGAGGCCAGTTGGTATTTCACAGTAAGAACCGGGCCAGCCAGGACTATTATAGCAAGACCATGTTTCAAAGCTAAAATTAATCTCTACTAACATGGAAACAAATTTCTTTAAATTCGAGACCTTCTTATGGCATGTCCTAGACAGATGTTGAAGGCTTTCCCAGACTTGCTCATAAAAATTTCAAGATGTGTAGGATAAGAATTAGATATGCCCATGACCTTTCCTGACCTATTGATTTAGGGGACTTCAGGGGACAGCTGGAAGTGCCACCTTGGCCCCAGTTCTCCCGCACAGTGCCACCAAAACTGCCCAAGCTCCTCCACAGAGAAGTGCGGCAACCTTGACAAAGCTTCCCGTCCTGGCTTCCTCCCACCCCTCGGGGTCTCCTGTCCCCAGATTCTAAGACCTGTACCCTGCTCTTCCTCCTTCCAACTTCCATTGGCCATCCCAGCCTCTGGCCCTAAACTCTCCACAGATCTTTCACACGAAGACTTAAAGTCCTCTTCACTTGAACTCCTCCAAGCATACCATTAATTGCTCTGCCTTCTCATACTCGGCTGATTAATTTTGGGGAACCAAGGACTTTACATTAAATTCCTTGAATTTTTTGTGACTCTTGCAGAATTTCTGAGGTGCCAGGACATGACAGGAAGACAAATGAGGTAGATGTCAAAGGATCCCATGAAGCTTTGCAGCCCGAGTTGATTCTCTAAGAATATCCCGGAAGGAACTATAGATTCAACAAGACAAGCAAGTTAGGAACCAACATTTGATGTCAGTATTTTTGAAGCTTGATTTTTGAGGTTTTTTTCCTATATATCTATATACTTTTAAACCTACATGATTAAAATAAAATGAGTTTTCAATGTATGAGAAAAATAATAATCTTTGTAACAATGATAGCAATTATTATTTATTGACTACATGATAAAATGGATTAAAATGTGCTTTTTAGATTTATTAATCACCAAAAGAACTCCATGAAGTAGGAGTATCTATTATTTACATATTAAAACATAAAAATGTAAGGCTTTAAAAAGATAAACAAGAATTACCTAAACCATAGGAAAAAATAGATTTTAGATGCACAGAAAAGAATCTGATTTTAGAAACCATATTCCAGTACTCTACTATTTGGTCATTTTACAACAATGTAGGGAAAGAGAAGGTGAGGTAAGGAAGAAATGACGATTTCTTACTAAACCCTCAGGAGCAGCTTGGGGCTGAGGTGATGGTACCTCACTCCACTGAGTGCTTTTCTTGCCAGCACGAACATGGATGTGTCGTTCATCCCACTGCTAGTGAGTGAGGGACGAGAGACAAGACAAACCCTGGAGCTGTCTGGCCAGCCAGTTTAAACTAGTTTGTGAGTTCCAAGCCATTGAGAGAGCTTGTTTCAAGAACATGTGGGTGGTGCTTGAGGAATGACACCCAGAGTTGGTCTGGCCTCTATATACATATGAATACCCACCCACAACATGTGCAAAATGTACACACACACACACACACACACACACACACACACACACACACACAGGCTTTTATTCATGTCTCCACCAATAGTTATCATAGATTGAATATGTTTTATATATTTTAGGCAAGTATGTAGCCCCACAGTGAGATTATATATTTTATATATATATTATACAATATATATTATATATCATTGTATTATATATTTTTATGTTATAGATTATTATATTAGGATATTACATTTTTCCTAGGTTCTTATAATGACCTTCTGGGTATTTATTTTCTCATCCTTTTAGCCACAGCCAATAGCATACAACCTAGCACATTGCAAAACAGATACTGTGTTTGTTGAATTAATCCATAAATATATGACTGCATTTAGTTTTACAGATATATACATAAACCAAAATAAAGCATAGTTATAAAAAAATCTACGTATCTTAGAGAACGAATATTACAAACACCCATGAGGAAATATTGTCCAAATCACATATTGTAAACTTCCATTCTCACATAGCACTAATATGAGATGCTCATAGTTATTCAAAGACTACATAAAAATCAACATGAATGAAAATCTTCAGTTTCAAAGTTTGAACCCAGAAAGGTAAAAATTTCCAGGTTTCATTCCAATTTTTTAGTTGGTGAAAAATAAAAACATAAAGCTTCGTACTACGAGAGAGAGAGAGAGAGAGAGAGAGAGAGAGAGAGAGAGAGAGAGAGAGAGAAGGCTGACTTTGGGGGACGTTATGCTTCAAAGTGTTTCTTCACACTTTTATCCTCACACAGTGCCCGGTCTCACAGAGATGGCAAATGTCCATGAACCAGCACCCAGAAGTGTGGATTGGGGCAAATTCTGACCATCCAAGTTTATTTCCTTGGGAAATAAATGCCCCTAAAACTGCTTTATCTTTTCTTCCTTCCCTTCTTCCCTCCCTCCCTCCTTCCTTCCTTTCCTCCCTCCCTCTTTCCTTCCTTCCTTCCTTTCCTCCTTCCTTCTTTTTTCTTTCTTTTCCACATAAAGAATCCAAGAATTAAAATAGACAGGTTACCACTGGGATTTTTTTACTTAACAATGTTCTCACATTTTATCACGCTACGCTCTCTATTTCAAATAATAAGTGGAAAATTGAATTGATTTAAAGAGATCAGGACCCATAAGATAGATGAAAATGCTTAACAAGGAAAATCCATTTCTTTCTAGTTAGTATGCTTTACAAAAATTATTTTTTTTCTTGAAACAACACTACTGAGCCATTAGCTGAGAACTTTTCACTCACCTTATCCACATAACGAAGAATGTGGACTTGGCCTCTGATATTAATGGGATTTGCTTCTTCTAGCTGAGAAACTGCACATCTTTTCAATCTTCCCTCCTTTTCTGTATCTATGAAATGGAAATATTATCTCTATTTCTTCAGCACAAATATATTCACACCTTTTTCCATGTGTCCTAAAATCATGCAAATTCTACATCCCTGGAGCTCCTGATTCTATCACCTCCTCTTTGTTCTTATTGCCACTGTCTTGAGCCTTCTGTCAAGTCGTGTCTAGAGCTGTGCAGCCATTTGAAACTGATCTCATGGCCTCAGCCTTCTCCAAGTGGAAAAGAAAGCGCTCAGTCAGGCCTCTGACCATGTAACTCAAGGCATTTCCTCTGGGCTGGTTTGGGTGATTGAAAAGTGAAACATTTCACTAAAAAGACAAATGTTCAATGTGATGATGGTGATGAAGATGGCGATGATGTCATCATGCCAAGACATGTGTTATAAGATACTTCTAAGCACTTTTCATCAGTACTACAAACAGCCCCAGAGATTCGGAAGAGAATGTTATCACTCTCAGAATTTATTCAGAAACAAAAACCTTGTGTCCTCTCTGTCACATCGCATGGCTGCCCATTCTGAAGACAGTCCCCTGAGTGATCTCTACTCACTGCTTTGACCTGTGCCTTGTTTTTGTTCACATTTGTCATTTCATAACAATTCTTGGACAGCTCACCACCTCTGCTGTTAGTAGGGCGTGGGTGGCACCTTTATAAAACCTCCAGATATATCTGTGCTATGGCCCCTGTATTGAAGTATGATGTGCAGAAACTAAGAGGTTCCTTGGCTGTGCACAGGGTTTTTATGTGATCTTACTTGTCTGTTTCTGTTTTCATTGTCTGTGCTTTTGAACATACACAAGATGTCACTGTCCACACCAGTGTCATGAAGCATTTCTCCTATATTTTCTTTGAGTAGTTTTACAGTTTAAAGCTCTGCACTTAAAGAACTAGTGTATTTGGTTATTTTATATGGGTTCCAATACTTGTCTGCTTTCATTCATCTGCATATGGATGAGTATTCAATATTTCTAAAACTCTTTCTTTAAAAAATATTTTAGTTATTTATTTTTTCCAAGGAAGGAGAAAGAGAGAGAGAGAGAGAGAGAGAGAGAGAGAGGTCATGCAGAGCCTCCAGCCACTGCAAATGAACTCCAGATGCATGCACCACTTTGTGCATTTTGCTTTACATGGGTAATGGGGAATTGAACCTGGGTTTAGGTTTTGTAGGCAAGTACATTAACTGCTGAGCAATCTCTCCAGCTCACTAAAACCAATTCTTTAAGATACTCTCCTTCCCATAGTATGTATTTTGGGCCCATTTGCCACTAATCAATTGAACTTATAAGTGAGGATTTCTTTGAGGACTTTTTCTAGCTATTTCTTTTGTGCTTGTTTTTATCATGCTATTTTGATTATTATAATTTTGTAGTATATTTTGAAACCCAATAGTCTGATGTGCCCAAATTTGCTCTTTTTGGTCAAGATAATGTTATCTGACAGAACTTTTATAATGGTCCTATGTTAGTTAATATATAATTTTTCCTATTTCAGTAAAAAATAACATTGGAAATTTGATAGCAATTACATTGAATCTGTGTTGGGTAGTGTGGACATTTTAACAATTTTATCTTTATCAAATTAAAACAAGATGTCTTTTCATTTCTTTGTGTACTTTTAATTACCCCCTACAAAGAAGACTGAATAAAAACTTAAATTTTTTCCATCAAATAACTGCTAAGGGTGGTTTCATGAATAAATTTCAGCAATTATCAAAAGAACTAATACCATTCAAACTCTTTCAAAAAATTTAAAAGGAAAGGATTCTTCTCAACCGGTGTGTAAGGTCAGCCTTACATTGACAGTCAAACAAACTCCAAAAGAAAACTAGAGGTCAATGTCCTCAAGACCATAAATGCAAAAATTCTCAACAAAACGCTAGAAAACCATGTTCAATAGGACGTTTAAAGAATCATTCATAATGATCAACGACAGTGGTTTCCAGGGATGCAAAGCTGGTTCACAATAGGTCAGTCAGTAAATGAGATTCGCCATGTTAACAGAATGAAGGACAAAAACTATCTCTAAGGTCATCTCCTTAGAAACCAAGAAAGAGGTATTTGATAAAATTTCTCTTCCTTTCATGGTAAGAGCTCTCAACAAGTTATGTACAGAAAGCATATTTCTTGGTATCACTTAAGGCCATATATGATAAGCCCACAGTTGACCTGATAGTCAATTGTGAAACATTGAAGGAAAGAAAAAGAAAAAAGCATCCAACTCATAAAAGAAGTGACATAATCTTACACAGAGAAAATCCTAAAAACATTCCATGAAAAAAAAAAACCTCCTAGTAAGCTAGTTAAGTGAAGACATAAGCTAAATCAAGATACAAGGACCGGGGAGATTTCTCCGTGGTTAAAGACCCTTTCTCGAAAAGCCTGCTTGCCTGTCTGAATTGCATTCTCCAATACTTCACATAAAGCCAGACACAATCTGTAAAAGAAATTAAGAAAACAAACCAATTGACAATATCAACTAAAAACAAAAATACTGAGGAGTATTTTATCAATACGAAAATAAATACTAATTTAACCAAGAAAGTGAAAGAACACTATACTGAAAAATTGTGGCATTAATGAAGGAAATTGAAGATGGCACGAATGCATGGCGAGATTGTCAGCTTCTGTCCTGTCTAAGAAGCCCTGCTTCTGGGAACGTCATCGCACTTACCAGAAACCTCTGAACACGATTACTTCAGCCAGTGCTTTGGCTCTAACTCCCCAGAGAAAATTTAAAGTAGGCCCATAAATTGTCAAATAAGAATTATATCCTAGCCAGCTTAAAGTCAAACTAAAGAGTCTGAAAATAGAAGGAAACCATAGTGAATGGTCAGGAGACTCTCAAAATAATAAAGAACCACCCTTGAACGTGTGCCAGCTTGTACAGTGAGTTTATAGACCATGTTAAATTTTACTTGCCTGCAGTTATTTTGAGATCGTGTATTTTTTTATAAAAATGCTCTTAAATATATAAGTGCTATATATCTCTCCTCTTCAGGCCTTTGCATTCTTTCAAAGAAAAAACTTTGGGGTTATTTTTTCCGTCTTTGCAAGTGCACACCTGAATATAATACATTGTGCAAAATCAGCCCAAAGTGAGCTGTATTCACATGGATGAATAAATAGATAGATGTGTGAATCTATCCCTAAAAATATGGATTCTCAGAGAAGGATCTTTACCCACTCAGTAAGAAAAATAACATCTCAACAAAAATAGCTGATTTCAAGCAAGGTCAAGTTCTAAATGGTGTGGCCTACAGGGCATGACGGCCATGTCTTGGGACACATTCCCTAGGACCCAGGACCGGTGACTATGGTATTGACTCTCATCCTCATCCCAGACTAATCCACACGCCTTCCTATGGGTCCATAATTAAAATATTCTTCCTTTATTGTTCACATATCAAGGATAATGATAACACATCAATATATTTTGTACAACACTTTTGACTTACAAAACCCTTTCACATATTCATATGTGAGATGACTCATTTTCTCCTCACACAATGCATTTGAAAGGAAGCCACAGGAACTGAATTGTCTGATGTTTAAGGAGAAATGATCTCTACAGTAGTTAAGAGGCAAAGCCCATTCTCAGACGCACATCTTCCCAAACTAGTGTTGTTTACACTCCATCCATCCATCCGTACATTACATACATACATCCATACATTACATGCATACATACATAAATACAACCATACATTACGTACACAAGGTAGCTCCTTGCAGCACTGACGAGAGTTAAAGGAGATTCTAACCAGTAGTTCCATTGCTGTGCCTGAAGTCTTTATTTTCTACTAATTATCACACTTGCTGTCAACACTGCATATTTCAGGGAAAGTGACGATTCAACTTCCCTCACCCACACTTTTGAAAGCCTCCTCTGGAGGAAGCCATCAGGTCTGAAGAGCTAAAGCAAGAATCCCAGAGGCATGGCACCCCTCAGTAACAACACACTTGGGCCAGGAGAACCGGGCTGAGTACTAGGCTATCCATGGCCCCCGGCCACAAGGACTGATCCAGACAGCCCACGGAGGAGGAGGATATCCAGCTGATTGGGAATGGGGGGCATTGGGGATAACAACTTATTGTTTGCCCACTAAATAATGTAACTCATTATGGACAATAAATATACATTAAAAAAAAAAAGAAGAATTCCTTCCAGGTTGGCAGTCGGCCCTCTGCTAACTTCAAATGAATTCAGTGACAGAGGTGAGGCAGGCTGGAGAAATCTACTGTGTATAAGACCTAAATGTTCCTGAAAGCTGACACCCTTGGGAGTTAGCTGGAATATCATCCAACGAATGAAGAATTTTGGGAAGAATGGCTTTGAACGGGAGGACTGGCCGAGCGGTTCAAACATGTTCTCAGAGACTGAAAGCAAGCGAGCCTAACTTGGGGAGCTGCCCCATTAGCTCAGTTAATTGAAAACTCTATTATCTCACTTGGATTGTCACTGCAAAAAAGGGGGGTCTGTAATTTTGCTCCCTGAATCGGGCTCTAAAACTGGTGAAGGGAGGCAAGGGACAGGAGATATGCTGATGCTGATGACTTTACGCTGACATCAGATCTGTGACTAGGATGAGGCATGGCTGTAAATACCTTCTAGACACCTCCATGCACAAGAATCTGTATTGTAATTGGAAAAACTGGCCAAGATGAAATAACAGCAGAGAAAAAGAAGAGTTTGCCAATACTTGGAAAAAATAAAACGTCTGTGTGGCTTATTGAATTATGCAAGCATATAAAAGCACAAAGCCTGGTAGCATGAGTCACGCAAAGAAACTTCCTGAACATGCGAGATTGTCGCAGCTCTGTGGTCTTCATTTCCCTTCTGCTGTAACAGGAACAGAGCTAGGATTGTGAGTTAGAGTCTGAGGGATGACTCACTGAAGGAGCCCCTGCCTCCCAAGAACAAGGCCCTGGGTTCAAGCCCCTTCCCCAAGAAAGCAGGCAGGAAAGAAAGCGGGTGAGATTATAGCTACCTGCATCGTAGGCTGGTTATTTGCTTAACTATCTTTTAACTGTATAAAGTCAAATGCATATTTTATGTCATATACTAAACTATATTTCAATTTCCATATATATTTAAAAAGAATTAATATTTATTTCTTTTTTTATTTATATATATATATATATATATATATATTTTTTAAAGATGAAAATGGCCCACAGGGAGATGGCTCGGGATAAGAGCGCTTGCATGAGCGTGAGGGCCTAAGTTCAGGTTCCAGTGCCCATGCTGGCACGTGCCTGTAAAACCCAGTGCTGAGGACACAGAGAGAGAGGCAGCGCAGGCTCCCTGGTCAGCAGGCTCCAGGCTCAGTGAGAGAGTCTTCCTCCAGCTACGAGGTAGCAGAGTGACAGAGGACGACAGCCGACATAATCCTTTGGCCACAACATTAGCGATGGTTTGGAAATGTATCCAGTAATTAGGAGAAGCATCCGTGATAGGGTGCCGATACCAAAGAGTAAGCTCAGCTCGAAGACATGTAGGAGATCCTCATGCGATGAACTCACTTGTGCTCAAAATCCAGGGAGGACAGCGGCTCCTGCTTCTCCTCTATTATGTTTGCTTTGTAAGCTTCCTAGCTCAAGGTGTAGAGACACACTTGAGACGAGTTTCTGAAGAAGACGCATCCTTAGGACCAAGTGCTCTTTGTATACCTGACCAGCGTTATAAATGTGGTGCATATATACATGTGCATATGTGTGGCTGGAATAAACTGGATCAAAATACTCATAGATTTTACATATGGTAATATTATCTCAACCTTTCTGTGCAATCAAAACTCTAAAGAGCTTTTATGAATAAGAAAATAAGATATTTAACATTTAACTTTGAAGGCATATGTAGCAACCTAATCATAATAAAGAAAAATTCAAAATCACTAAAATTTTCATTTTGGACGGATGTAAAAGATGGATGTTGTACATACTGAGTGCTGTGTGGGAATTGCGGGCATGGGCTTGTTATGCAATGCTCGCGTCAGAGTTCCTCAGTGTTTCCATAAAACATTCAAAATGAAGGAGAGAAAGAAATGAATACGTAAAACAGAGAGAAACTAAAATCTGACCGTAAACCAAAAATGAGTAATAACTGGAGCCCACCAGGTAAACACACCCAGATGGGATTCTGGGTTGTACCATGTGACCTATGCCGATGTCCTGGGTCCCTTGCACTTTTGTTTTGACATGTGTGTTTCAAGGGAGAATGAGAACCAGAAAACAAAACGAGATGTCAGTGTTGGTAATGAAAAGAGAAACCGCTGAAAATCCTCCTTCAAGTGTAAAGAACTGGAAATCAGCTCACTTTATAACAGTAAATAAGAAAAATTCTCAATAACTAAAAATAGACTCACACAGCCCAAAGCCACACTGAGGGGTATGGAAACTTTAAGGTAAAACTGAATTTTAAAGGTTTCTTCAGTTTCTAGTTCCTCTGGGCATTTCAGAAGTAAACATAAATCCTAGATGGAGAAGTGCAATAATAACTCAGGCTCCAAAGAATTACCACAGCTGAGCTTTAAGAAGCCAGCTCACTGTCACAATAATAGAAGAGCCATAAGGACCATCAAAAATAATAGCAGTGTTAGAATCAAAAGAACATGGGATTCTAGAATTTTGGTGATAAATAAATTACACATGCTTTAATATTCAAAAGATATTCTTATAACTATTAAAATGTAAGAGTAGTTCGAAATGAACGAAAATGACTTAGAAATACAAGCATTGAACATTATTTGTATATCTGTGATAAAAAAAAAGTTTGGGTTAGAACAACACAAATAATTCACAACAAAAAACTGAAAAAAAAACATCTAAATAGATAACTTAAAATACAAAACAAAAGAGGTAAAAGAATGGGACATATGAAATATGTAATCAGGTTATGCCACTTGAAAGGCACAGAGAGAATCTGCATATGTCTGTCTAATCAAGGTTTCAGAAGAGTAATATAGAGAACGAAAGGAAGTAACACTCCAAACCTAATTAGTGAGATTTTCCAGAATGAATAAAAGATACAAATCCTTAGATAACAACCTCAGTGTTGGTTTTTTTTTTTTGTTTGTTTGTTTTATAGAAGCTTCTAGTATAATTTTACTTGGCATACCCAGACTATTTTTTTTATTGTCCATAATGAGATACATTATTTAGTTGGCCAACAATGAGTTGTTATCCCCAATTCCCCAATGCCCCCCTCCCCATCCCCAATCAGCTGGATATCCTCCTCCTCCGTGGGCCGTCTGGATTAGTCCTTGTGACAGGGGACCATGGATAGCCTAGTACTCAGCCTGGTTATCCTGGCCCAAGTGTGTTGTCACTGAGGGGTGCCATGCCTCTGGATAGTCTCCCCCACCACGGCTCCCACAATCTTTCCGCCCCCTCTTCCTCTCAGTTCCCTGAGTTGTGGTGGGTGAGTATTAAGGCTGCTTTAATGTTGTGAGCTTAGGGGTCTTTGCGTCGAGAATCATTGGTTTCTGTCTCACTGGCTTATCCTGTGTTGATTGAATGGCTGTGGCTGTGGGTCCCTTGTTCATTCCATCATTCTCTGTGGGGTTCCATATGGATCCTCCATGATATGACTGTGGTGGCTCATCTCTTGCCAGGATCTCAGCTTTCTGCTTCTGGTTGGTTGGTAGGGTTATATGGGCCACAGCTCTCTCGCTGTATCCTGAAAAATACAAACACAATCTCCATCAGAGAGTGAGATCAGTATAGGTTAACAAATATACACAATTCTGGATTACCTAGATTCTATTTTTAGTAGCCTCCCTGTCAATCGCTCGCATAGTGCATCTTTTCTTGGGAGCTCAAGAGTACGGGATCCGGTGCAGACAGTGTTGTTTGTTGTTTTTTTTCAACTACAATTAAGGCATATAAAAGAAATTTCAGGAAACCAAAGACAAAGAATAAATATGAAATGACAGGAAAGAGTCAGGTTCGAAAGATATAAAATTAGATGGCAACTGACTCCTCAGAGAAAAAAATGAGAACCAAAATGTAGTCAAATAGCGTTTGCCCATATTTATTGTCAATAATCAGATTCATTGTATGAGCAAGTCTTCTGTTGGTACCCCTGTTTCCCTCCTCCCTGTCCCCAACCTGCCGTGGCCCTCCTCAGTGGGCCTGCTGGACTAGTCCAGGGGATAGGGGGTTATGGATCCTAGGAGAGGGAGCCAGTTTTTTTCCCTTTTTGTGCTGCTGCTGAGGGGGGCAATGACTCTGGATGTTCTCCCCCACCATGGCTTTTACAATCTTTCCTCCCCTACTTCCACTCAGATCCCTGAGTCATAATGGGTGTGTTTTAGGTCTGCCTTAGAATTGAGGTCTTAAGAGTCTCTGGATTTCTGCTTTGGATTGTGTTGGGTGTCCTCGGTGTCTGTCTCCATTGTCCTTTCACAGGTTGTCTGACTTGTTGTGGAGGTAGTTCCCTGGCTCATCTCAACACTTCCTCAAAGGTTTTAGTTGGGCTCTATATCATAAGTTAGGGGTGGTTCATCTCCTGACTGGGTGACAGGTAACATCTCCGGTCCTGTTGGAAGGATTGGGCTGTCCACAGTTCTTATTGGCTTCTGAAACATATAAACAGAATCTCCGACAGAGAGTGAGATCAGTATAGGTTACGTAAGACAAACATTGTTAATTTGGCAAGATTCTAATGAGTATAGCCTGTCTGTAGATCTCTGGTTAGTGGGAGTTTCCCCTTGTAGCCCAGGTTCCTGGTCCTCATAAGGGTTTTCCATGGATCCCAGTTCCAGTTAAGGGTTACCGGATCTCTTAGCCAATTAGCAAGCCATTGATCACCCACCTAGGTTAAGTGCCACTATTGCATAAATTAGTACTTCTTGGCTTGCTGGTCTCTTCCATAGAGCCATGTGTTCAGCATTCTCATGTCATCAGTCTGTATTGTATATCAGTGGCCTCTGCTTTCTCCAAATATCATTGACCAATTTCCCCTGGCAGGTTGTGATGGTAGCATGTGTAGGCACTGGTTACCATTCTGGATCTAGCAGTGTCTTTCAGTGTTGTGTGGCGACAATGTGGCATCTGCAGCAATAGCATCTTAATCTTTGGCTTGGAGCAGGTATTCAAGAGCTTTGACATAAGCCTGTCTTGTTTGGGGGACCTTATGGGTCTCTTTGATCAAAAGCGCCATGTGAGAAGTAACCAATGACTTAGACAGGGAGATACAGGCCAGAGCAATTTGTCTTGGGTTTAGGCTTCCTCCCACCCTATTCAGGGCCTCTGTTACCTGAGGATGCCCATAGCTTCCTAGAGAGCTTACTGCATGAAAATAAGGATTTTATAGTATCAAAGGTGGGGTTCATATACACTATGGAATGCTACTCAGCTGAAAGGAAAAATGACCTAATGAAATTTAAAGAAAAGTGGACAGACTTGGAGCAGATCATTCTTAGCAAACTCACACAAGAACAGAGAGGCAAATGCTGCATATTCTCCCTCAGATGCAGTTCCTAACCAGGTGAAGTTCAAACAGCAAGCGAAACTGACAGGTGAATTGAGAGACTGTCAAAGGGTATTTTAAATGTGTTCCAGAGACTAAATTTTAATCCAAAATTCAAGCTCCAACAAATCATTCTTCTTTCTCTTTTAATAGAAAGTGTGTGTGTGTGTGTGTGTGTGTGTGTGTGTGTGTGTGTGTGTACACATGCACACATGGGTACTGCAGAGTCTCTTTCCACTGCAAACAAATGTCCATCAGGCTTTATGTGGGTGGCTGAGAAATTGAATTCAGGCCACCAGGTTCTACATGTAAATGCCTTTGACCACTGATCCATCTCCCCATCCACCAGTTATCTTTGAAGGATAAAAAACTAAGTTGAATTATTAAACACAAACCAAATACTTAAAAATTATCCAGAGGAAAAAATATTACCAGAAGGAAATTACAAATAGTGCAAGTGACAGGCTGTAGTAACATAATTAGATGTGGAAATATGAAATATACAGGAAGAAGAATACAGTTTTTAAACAGTCGACTAAGAAATAAAAGATCAATTTGAATGAGAATTAATACCCCACCCTCTTGTTTCATATAGTAAGCATACTCTGTACAATTTGGCACAATTTTCTGGGCTTGAAGATAAGTACATACCCATGAAACCATCACCACAATCTGTTCCATGCCTATCAGTTTAAAAAAGTGGTCTCCCTTTCTCTTGTAATCATAATTATTACCATTGGTAATAAGAACACAGAGCATATATTTTTTTAAATAGACGGTACAGCATTAAGTGTAGATGCCATCATATTCAGAAGATTCCTGGATTATTATCTTGAATAACAGAAATTTTAATCCCTTCAATTATGTTCTCCCAAATCTCCCTTTGCTCAGCCTCCAGAAATCATTATTCCACCATTGCCAAATGAATTTGACTATTTTAGATGTGTCATAAAGAGTCTCCTGGGATTTGTTTGCTGTGTCCATTATTTCATTTACTGCCCTCCAGTTCTGTCCACATTGTTGCAAAAAAGTTTCAATTATTTTAGAATAATTCATTCTCTTTCTCTCTCTCTCTCTCTCTCTCTCTCTCTCTCTCTCTCTCTCTCTCTCTCTCTCTCTCTCCCCTCCATCGCTCTCTGTCAGCTTTGCTTGTTTCCATATCTTGGCTAGGATGAAAGCATGTTTATGCAAATGCAAAATGTCTCTTCAAGATCCTGATTTCATACACCCCTTCGGTGTACACCCAGAAACAGAATTGCCAGACTATGTACTTGTTTTAATTTCTAGAAAATTCTACACTTTTTGAAGGAAAATTGTACCAATTTACATTACCACGAATAATGTGCAAAAATTTCCTTCTCTTTGTATCCTCATTACCATCTATATTTTGTCTCAGAGAGAGTCATCTTAGCAGGTGTAAGTTGGTATCTCATTGAGGTTTTCATTAGCATTTCCCCCTGATTATACATGTCAAAGCTTTCTTCTTTCAATAGGTCTATTATCATTGGTGTGCCTCTCTTTGACAAACGTCTATTCACTTTCCTTGCCTACTTAAAATTGAGTTATTTGGATTTTTACCATTGATTGATTGATAGTTCCTCATACCTTTATATACTAACCCTTTATCACATACTTAAGTTCCTACTAATATTTTCTCTTATTAATCAGGTTGATTTTGCTTTCTGTCATAGAAATTGTTAGCTTTGATGTAATCTCATTTGCATATACATTTTATTTTGTTGTATATGGTCTGGGTTTCATATTTAAAAAAGCATTGCCAAGGACAATGTTAGGAACATTTTTCTATATTTTCCACAATTTTTAAACATTTTATTGAAAATTTTTACACATCTGTAATGTCTTTTGATCACCATTCCCTCCCATTTCACTCTTGTCTCTTCCCTATCCTTCCTCAGATGAACCCCTTCTTCTCCCCAGCCCTGTCTCATCTATTTTGATGTTGTTTTTCTATTTTTGCAGGGATAGCATGTGTGGTGGTGGTGTGTGCACGCGTGTTTGGCATATGCGCACACTGGTACAATAACTATGAAAATCAGTAGGGAAGTTCCTCAAAACCCAAGAAGAGATTACCACGTGACCCAGCTCTACCGCTCCTGGGCATCTCTCTACACTTGACTGTGGAAATACTTGTTCATCTGTGTTTGTTGCCTCTTGATTGCTAAGCATTAGGAAATAAGAGTCAGCCTAGAAGCTCATGAGCTGATGAATGAATGATGTATTACGTGCACAATGATGCTCTTTTCAGCTGTAAAGAAAAATGAGATGATGAAATTTGCAGGGAAATGGATGGCTCTATGATAAGATTACACTAAGTGCTAACTCAGGCCCAGAAAGACAAATACCACACTCGTTCTGTCTCTCTCATATGCAGATCCTACCTGTGAATTCTTAGATCTGCTTATGAAATGGTGTAAGAGTCAATAGCAGAAGCCAAGGAAGCTAGGGTGATGCCAGAAGAGAGGAGAGACAAGGGGGGATCAGAGGAGGGACAGTAGACAGGTTTGTAGATAGAGAGAGTATGGGGGGGCAGAAAGGCCTAGGTGGATACAAGGTGAATGGAGGTGGGAGACGAGGGAGTTGGGGGAGGGATGCACAAAACGCATGGCATTATGAGAAAGTCATATAAAAATCTTCCTCGTTAGATAATTTTAAACTATCATTTAGGGCTGGAAAGATGGCTCATTGGTTAAAGGTGCTTGTGTGCAAAGCCTGATGGCCAGGGTTTCCCTGGGATCCAAGTAATGTCAGATGCACAAAATGGAGCATGCCTCTGGAGTTTGGAGTGGCGGGAGGCCCTGGCATGGCAAATCTATGACTCTCTGCCAGTCTCTCTCAATTAAATAAATAAAAACATGTTTTAAAAATAAAATATATTTAAAAACAGAAGAGAGAGACAGAAAGATGAGAGAGAGAGAGAGAGAGAGAGAAGCACCCAGCTAAGGTGGAGAATGCTATGCCCATCGACATAGTTTGCTGCAGATAAATTCCAATGTCAGGGCTGGGTTCGTCCTCCCCCCAGTGAGTTGTTGGTCAGGGAGGCCCATGAGCCCCATCCCTTGCCAAACAATACAGGCTATCACCAAATTTCTTGGTTGCTAGCAGCCAGAACTAGATATTAAGACGCTATCGCTGAAGACACTAAGTGTTTCAGTCAGAGGATACTAAGAAATCAAGCTGGACTGGAAGCCTCGTTCTTGCTGGCTAGCTGACAGAGTGTTGGAAAGTGCTCTCAAGGGCTGCAGGGGGAGAAAACCAACAGGGGACCCTGAGCCATGCAATGTCCCACGAGGAAAGATGTGACCACTGGAGCAACAGGTGCAGCTCACTCAGGAATAAGTAACTGCTCCAGAAGGGTGGGATCCACACCTAGTACTAATGACCTGGCAAAAAGCCAATGGCTTGGAAGGTCACAGAACGTAGACGGGAAGCTACCGCTGTTCTTTGGATCAATGAATACATCGTGCCCATCAAAAGGCCCTCTATCTACAGCCCATGGTCATAGATCAGGTTAAAGAAGTTTCTTATTACAGATAGCTACCAGGGAGACCCAACACTTAATCGAGGTGACGAGAAGAAGCTATTTGCTAAGCACTAAACATGACAGGTCTTTTTCTTTAATTGACATCTTTATTGTCCAAAATTAGATACATTGAATGAGCAAAGTTTGTGTTAATATTCCCATTTCCCTCCTCCCTCTCCCCAATCCACTGGGTATCCTTCTCGGCGGGCATATTGGATTAATCCATGGGGTAGGGGGTTATGGATAGCACAGGAGGTAGCCAGGTTCCGCCCCCCCCCCTTTGTGTGTTGTTGCTGAGGGGGGCCATGTCTCTGGATATTCTCCCCCACCATGGCTCTTACACTCTTTCTGCCCTCTCTTTCCCTTAGTTTTTTTTTTCTTTTTTAAACTTTGTATGTACAATTCATGTGTTTCCCTCCTCCCTGCCCGTATTCCACTGAGGGCCCTCCTCAGTGGGATTGCTGGAATGTTCCATGAATGGAGGGCTATGAGTTGTATGAACAGCAGATAGTTACTGGAGAGGGGGCAATACCTCTGGATATTCCCCCCACCGTGGTTCTTACAATCTTTCTGCCCCCTTCTTCTGCAAAGTTTCCTGAGCCATGGTGGGCGAGGTTTAAGTCTACTTCAGTGTTGAGTTCCTAGCATCTCTGTTTTTCTACTTTGGAACATTTGAGTGTCCTCAGTGTGTCTCCATCACCCTGGTGCAGGTCTTCAGGCTCACTGTGGGAGCAGCACTCTTGCTCCTCTGGACACTTCCCTGTGGTTTTACCTGGGCCCTAGCTGATGTGCGAGGGACAGTCCATCTCATGCCAGGGACCCTATCACACCAACCAGGGCTCATGGAACATTGCAGAGGAGGTGACCGAAAGGATATTAGTGCTACTATCAGGCCAGCCAGAGAAAGCATCTTTATGGAGATAGAGATCGATACGGAGAAAACTAATCAAATAAAAGGCTGTTGAGAGCTCAAGGCTAAAGATACATCTCTATTATGTCCTTAGTGGTCAGGGAGAATAATGGAAGAAGGATTGGAAAAGTAAGAAGCATGGGGAAGAAAGGAGTACATGTGGGCAAAAACAACTTAAGGGAAGAAGAAGTCATTTGGGCTTCTGGTTTTAAGGTGTTCAGTTCATCATGGCAGGAAAGACTTGATGGAGTTCATAGCAGCAGGGACAGCTCCAACCACAGCAACAGGAGTGTGAGGCTGGTCATGTCATTGCTAAACAGGAAAGAGAAAGAGACAGACAATCTCCAGCATCAGCTGTGGCATTCACAGATCTTCCCATAGAGACCTAGTGCCAGCAGCCAGACTCCATGACCTATATATGGTCTCCGTAGCCTTCACAGCTGTCCACAAACTGGGACCAAGCACTGACAAGAGCCTGTGGGGGGCATTGTAGACTCCAACCAAGTAGCTTCCCAATTATAATATTTCATAACAAATATGAATAAATGGAACTAATTAAGACTTTTCCACTTTGGACATTTGAGAAAGACATGTAATTGTCATTATGATCTATATTCCCTTATCCACAGTATTAAAATAAGTTGGTTTTAATTTTGACTCCTCTATCACTTAAATCACGTTTGGATTGTGATAATCTCTGTGTTACCAAACAGGAAAGCCATACAGATCAATAAATGACTCAAAGGGCTTGTTTTTTGTTTTGTTTTGTTTGTTCTCCCTCCATATCTTCTTATTTCTTTGACCTGTAAAAGATTTGCAGTGGTGCATCTAGTTTTCAGAACATGATTGAATACTCATAAGGTATTTCTGCTGTCATGGGGTTTGGGCCAAATAATTCTGAGGTGTTTTATACTTTGGTTGATGAAAACATAGCCTTGGAAGCCTTTCCTTTTTTAAAAACAGTGCCAAGCTTTCATCTAGTAATGTATTCAGGGCAAGTATAAATAAATGCATTCCCCATTGATAAGCAAAGGCAAAAATGCTTTAAAAGACAGTAACCAGAGGTTTCTGCTTTGAGGGATGATGAAGAAAATAAAGATCAATATTGAGAACTTTCAGCTAATAGTTATCTGAAAACTAACATGTATTTTTAAAAGTTCCCAAGTGCCTACTCTCTCCTTTGTTACCAGTTATCAGGATTTGGGATATGATTAGAACAAAGAACACAAAACCTTGTCCCTCTGTATCACGGCCATTCATGTCGTTTTCTCCCTACTCGTTCCAAAAAAAAAAAATGAAACCTACTTAATATATGGAAAGAAAAGTGTTTGTATTGCTATTCTCTGGGTGACAGAGAATAATTAATTAATCTGTCTTCTGCTAAAAAATATAGAGAAATTTTATATTTTCCTTTCTTACCACTAGCAGAGTAGTAATAATTTAATTAGAAACATTAATTTTGGGTGCATTTTCAAACATGAAAAATAATATTGTTCTGTTAATAGAGTTTTAGATTAACACACCAAAACTAAAAGACACCATGATTGAAATATATCAAACACATCCAAATGTCAAAATCATCATATAGTCACATGGTGGTTCTAAAATTCAATTTGTCGAATATTTTTAGAGACTTAAAAGTGATGATGTGAACATACTTATATTTCACTTATGATAAACACAAAATGACTTATGGAAATGCCATTATACAATCTTCATCCATCAAAGGCTTGGAGAAAATATTCAGAAATGGCTCATATGATAAACGAAACAATGATTTAAGTTTGAAATATTCTAAAATAAAAATCTAAAGCTTACCCTTGTTTTGAGTCCACTTATAGCAGCCTGGCTTCTCTGACGAAGAGTGGGGCTGACTCTGCTTCAGACAATAGTCTCCAAACACATCAACATTTTTACAAAATATACTTTAAACTTGCAATTTTGAGGAAATGAATATCTATAATTTCATTTAAAACGTTAGCCTTTCAAAAACTTTAATATTTGCATAACAATTTCCTACCTACATGTTTTACCTGAGACGTGTTCCATACTTTAACTCTACACATGTTATTCTAATGTTCCTAAATGGATAAGGTGATTTACCATTAAAGACTGACAACAGAGGTTGTTGCACAATTAAGGGGGCCTGAGTTTGATTTTCCATATAAAACAGCTGGGCATAGCCAGGTAAGTCTATATCCCAGTCCAGCAGGGTATGGAAACCAGAGACTTGCTAAGACCTGCTGTAGAAGTCAGCTTCACATTGCTGAACAAAGACAGACAGCTTATGGGAGAAAAGGGTTTGTTTCAGTCTTACAAATTCTGGGAGGAACTCAATCAATGGTTGAAGACGTTGGCTTGCTTCCACAGATACAAACACAAAGATAGCACCAATAGCCAACACCACGAAACAGCCAGCATCAACAACAACCAGAACTCAACCTGCTCCTTACACAGGGCTGCCCCCAGTGACACACACCCTAAGAAGGGATCTGTCTACCCTGGACTTACGTAGGAAGTTCAACCTTAACCAAAAATGCCAACGTCTATGGAGCCGTACATTGGAACTGTAATGGAAGTCTTGGAGTTTCTCGCCAATATACCAATATTTGGCAATGCATCAATAGATTTGGGGTATTCCCAGATTCTTATCTTATGAATTTGGATAATTAAAATCCACAGAGAACAGAGTACCACTTAGAGAGACTTTATTAGATCAAGAGAAGGAAAGAGGAGGAAGTACACAGAGCTCCCGCCATGCGGAGGTTAGGAGGGGGTAGAGCCCATGTGGGAAGCTTTCCGGGAAACTGGAGAAGGACCAGATCGTGAAGAAACACAAATACACACACACACACACACACACACACACACACACACACACATACAATACTCATGCATACACACATACTCACATGCACAAACACATTCCAAAAATTCAATTAAAAGGTTGACAATAGAAACTACAGAGGCCAGTTAACTTGTGTTTCCGGGATGTGTCTATACACATCATATTTTATTGTACTTTTGTACCACAACTTAGATAGACACACAAGTTGATTATGAGTTTTAATACTATAAAACTAAATACTAATTCAATTATAGCTTTTTATAGCTATTCTTAGAAGGATAAGGTTACTGAGCACTAAAAATTTGAATCACACTGCCACCATGACCACCAGAATTCACTAAACACTTGTTCTAAGTTAAAACTCCTAAAAGGAAGCAAGTCAATTAGCTTGTGCTATGAATGATTAAGGACAGCTTAATTTAGAGGCATTTTCATTTTAATTTAAACTGCTTGGACACACAGATGCATGAATTCAAAAGAAAGGAAGCATTAATGAACTATATTTCAGTGACCCATTATCTAGTACCACAACAAAATCCGCAGGGATGCAAGCTAGTTTAGATACTTCTTGTGCACTGAGAAACTTGGTGTTAGCACAAAATGGAAAGAATTAGTTGTGTCTTTTATAAAATTGTATGATATCCTCAAGGAATTTGTTAGGATCTTTAGTTGCTGCTGGCTCCTATTTAAATTTCAGTATGAAATGATTCAGTTCTTCTGGACAGAAGACAGAATTTTATGAGAAACAATTTACATATTTAATCTCTTAATTCTACCTTAATATAATGCTTACTTATCTAGAAACCTCTTGATTAACCTTGGGGAAAATCCAAAAAAGTAACTCTCACTGTAAGGTAAATAAAAAATCAAGGAAAAGAAGAAGGAGAGCTCTTTAGTGTGGGGGTGGGTAAATGGTCATAAAAGATTTGGGCAAAGAAGAAAACTTGGCAGTTTCATTGGAAGTAATCTATGCATTTATTACAGAAAGGAGAGTGAAAAATTGAAATTTGACTCTGATCACTATAATTATCAGTAATGGTCAATTGTAATTATTATAATTTAGAAAAATGGAGGGATCTGGCTGGCACTCAGGCATCTAATTACCATGTTATGACCACACCATTTGGAAAGCTTTCATTTGCATTCATGGAGATGAATAATTCCCGTTTGCTTTAATGAGAAGAAAGCAAACTTCCCGGGCTTCACTTTCCCTCTTACAATCTGCCCCAGAAACATCTCATTGATGATCCTTTCATGCAAATGACCTGCACTGGGATCACTGAGGCAGAGCAACTTTCTTCTCCTGCTTGGAGAGAAGCAGCTCTTCCTGGGTCCCACACCTCCCACAGCATGGCAGGCTCTTGCTGGGAAGCACTTGGTGAGGAGGAGGAGGAGCTAGCAGATACAGCAAGACAACATCTGTTTTGCACTCCTACCTTAGTTAATACTGTTCTCCTGATACAAGCGTTCACAGCCATTATCGCTGCCCCAGAGAAAGAATACCTATCCGCAGCCTTCAGATAAGAAGTTTCAGTCAGAGAATTGCCTTTTTTCTGTCCCTTTTCTCTTTTAAAGTTCATTTGTGTTATCTAATCTATGAGGCAAGGGTCTAAGTTCATGTTTTTAGAGATTGTTCATAACATCGGTGCCTATTTGAATCGACAACAAATTTATTGTCAATTCAGATATCACATATGGAAAGTCTTCTAAAACAGTGATGTGAATGATATATAAAAACACTAAAGAAGAAGATAAATGATTTTTTAAATTTAATGAATAAATAGTAAATATATCAACTGCTAATTCACAGAGATAAAACTGTGTGATGGTTTGATTCATGTGTCCCCCATAAACCTAATGTGTTCAGAATGCTTGATCCCCAGCTCATGGAGGTTTTGGATTTTAAATCTTGCTGGGGGTGTGTTTTTCAGGGCGGGCTTATGGGGGTTATAAACCAGCTTCCCCTTGCCAGTGTTTGGCACACCTTCCTGCCGCTGTTTGCAGTGCTGTGGCAGAGGTGATGTCCACCCTCTGCTCATGCCGTCATTTTCCCTGCCAGGATGGAGTCTCCCTTCCAGTCTGTAAGATAAATAAATACTGGTAAACTACACAAGAAATGTCCATACAAGTCTGCTTTATATTTGCATGCGGTCCTTGTCAGTTGCCACATTCTCTGCCTATGGCGCATAGCTACCAACTGGATGAAAACAAATGCTGGAGGAAAATCCATGTAATAAAATAAACTCTTTATAGCTGAAGTAATGTTTGCTCACTGTGTTAACTTTGGCGGCTGTTATGTAGCTATTTCCTCCATAATTGAAACATTCCCTCCTGGAGGGAGGAGAGAGGCTCATAAAGACTCAGAAAATAAATAAAATCAGTAAGGTTTAGGAAGTTCAGAAAGTTCCAAGATTCACAAGGCCTCTCCCCAGGTTGACATGAACAGTAGCAGTCGCTAAGGGGAAGGTTCTCTGATCACCCAAGCTGTCTATAAACTGCGACAAGCACCAGGGGCTCAGCTTTTGTGGTCATCACACATGTTGGGGTGATTTTCCTGGTAATGACTTGAAATCACTCATGCTCCTGGAAGTAACCCCTCACCTTGCTTCTGTAAGCAACCCCAGTCAACTCAGTGGTTCACTCAACTACACCTGCCTGAAATCACTTCTTCAATCTGTCACGAATGCCCACCCAACCTGGTGGTGAGCAGATGCCGGAAGCACCTGAACAGGGTTGGACAGAACCGAGTTGGAGAGGAGTGGCCACTTAGTCCCTAAAATGGATGCTAAAACATGCAACTCGAGCCGTTCCATGGGAGGGTAGTCTGTCCACATGGAGAATTCCAACACAGCTGCTTTTCCACGAGTGGGATGGGGTGGGATGCTTCCTTGCCATAGTGGTGGTGTAGGCTCCCTGGGGTGGATGATAGGATAGACAGCAAAGTCAAAGCTCCTGAAGAGAAGTGTCCTTCAGGGGAACCCCAGGATAGCCATCTTCCTCTACTCAGTATGGGTTAACCTGCCTCTTTTTGGTGAGTGGGGTTCACCTTATGACTATGGATATTCGATTCCTAAAAACACTATTATGGGATGGTGTTGCGAATAGGCTGTGGCATCAGTTATCTGGCCTTCGCTCTGTGTGATCAAGCATACAATTGAATTTGGGTTAGTTGTCCAGAAAGAACTTGCCTGTGGATGGGCGGAATCATGATGGGAAAAATAGTATCTTCCACACTAGCTTCTGGATTGGCAGGCATAGTCCGGAGAGGGGGATGCGATGGATGTTTTAGCTAGAGAACGCAAGTTCAATATTTGCTAAAGAGTCCCTCCTGGGCCTGAAAACCTTGGAACTCTTGGAAGAATGAGATCCTGAGAAGGTGGAGGAGCAGAATGTGGTAGGGGTGATAGAGGACTCCCTCAGATGTTATCCTTAACACCAAAGAAGGGAAACTCCACGTTCAACATACAGATGGGGGCCTTAATCATGGCCCGTTACAAGAAATCGTAATGATCTGAACTGCTTGAATTTGGAAAGACTTTAAGCAAGCAACAAAAGATCCTCTGACAGCCTGACTTGTGAGGGGTATGGACATGGGCAGATGGCGTCCGCCTGGGCACCACGGAAGTGGAGATCAAAGCCTGCGGAGCCTGAAGCACCGTGAATTAAATAATTGCAAGCAGCAGGGGCACTTGGGCATCAGCAGCTGCAGTGCCAGTGCATGTCAGGAACCAGAAGACGACAGAGGAAGAGCAGGAACTGCTTAAGGGAACTGAGCATGGGAGAGGTGATATTTGATGCCCAGTAACCAGGCTGCAGAGGACTGCAGTCATAAAAGAAGTGAAGAAAAAAAGGACCTTAATTCTGGGATGGGACTTAATGGTTTTGCTGAACTCCATTGTGGGATGTAGGAGAGACCCCAGTAGATCAAACGCTTTCAACAAACCTATATTATAGTGTTGATAAATTACTTAAGCGTAAGTTACTAAAGAAGATGTTAGGAAGAGAAACAGACAATAGGTTCTATCTGGTTTACTCAAAGGCAAATGTGTCAAGACAAAGTTCCTTGGGAAAAGATTAACAGAAAGTCAAATGCTTCATTAGTGAACTTCCAGAAGGCTTTAAAGCCACAGTTCATAGTAGACATAATTGATGAAACAACGAAGGTAAGAAATAATAATAATAATCAGCTGGTTCTAAGTGTAGGCAATTATGTCCCAAGAGTATGCAAGGATCATTTGTTCTCTGCAAGAAAGTATAATGGGAAGGGGGTGGTGAAGATTATTCACCCGGCCTGGGGTTCTTTTAGCAATCTTGAATGCCCAAAGCGAAGGCAAGGCCCACAGCACTGGCCCTGAGCTTGGCAGAACTGGGGCGCTGACCACAGCGGCAGGCAGGGCAGTCTGGAGCATGGCCCTGCTCCCCCTAGTGTCCTGCCCCTTGGGCCCATCAGAGGGAAGATGTGAGGTGGTCCTGAGGCAGCGTCGGGATGAGGGGGCAGATGGATCTTAGGAGACGTGGCTTATGGATGCTGTCGGGAGTGTAACCCATCCACGCACAGTACTCAATGCTGCCCTTTCACTTCACGTGAGCAGACGATGTGGATGCGGGCACAGGAGTGCGTCATGATGGGCTGTGAGGATCAGACAGCTGCAGGTTGGTGTCTGCCTTTGACCTTGTTTGAGGCATGGGCCGTCGACTGCCCGCTCCATTTTCCAGACTATTCTGTCTTCACTTCCCGCCTTGCTATGGGAGCACTGGGAGCACAGAAGCCTTCTGTGTGAGTACTTGAGATCTGAACTCATGTCTTCAGCTTGCCGGTCAGGCTCTTTACCCGTGGTACTAGTCCTTCAGCCCCAGTCTTGCCTTTTAAATGAAACAGCTGACCTAAGGGACAAGATCATTTCATGCTCTCTCGGACCTTGCCACCATTTCCACTTTAGTATCTCTTGATTCATCTGAGACCATTTGTCACTTGCTTGGAGTGGGCAGCAGTGGCCTTCAGAGGTTCTGCAAATTCTCTCTAAAAGTTTCTCTATGTGATACTAAACCTTGAGAATCTATTTGAAAAGGCACCTGGAAGAACAGTGAAGTTAGCCGTCGAAGAGTTTAAAGGAAGATCTCCTGTGTAAGTGAAAAGGGTCTTTTATAAATCATAACATTGTCGAAGGAAAATCCCAGGGCCAGTGAAAGACTAGTTTCCTAAGAGTTGCTGGCCAAGGAACTCAAGGTGGCCCCCCGACCACCACCCATAGATTCAGGTTATCACCACTCTGGTCAGCTGCATATCAGACCCGTATTGAATCTTGAGTTGCAGGGTATGGAGAAAGCATATCCCGAAACAAACGCGAAAGCACCCTCCTGCTGCCTGGGTTTTGTAGTGTCATTCCAAACCATGTGGATTACTGAGGGAGCATTGTTACCAAAAGTCCTGCTTGATTGGTTATAGACTGTGCCTGCCACAGTACCAACATGCCAGGCAAAGCGTGCCCTCTGGTATAATAGTAACACAACTGCTACGGATGGCACCAATGCTTTCCAATTAGATAGAAGGCCCACAGGAGGGAACTCACATATGAAATTCAAAGCCAAGACAAAAAAAATCCTGTGGCTGAAGAGGTCTTAGGCCCCAATGAAGAGGTCATTGCTGTTGTTTTAATAGTCACATGTTATGAGTCTGTCAAAATACCATGGAAACAGTTGTGCTGATTCCCATAGATTACCCTGCTGTCAGCCTGAGGCTTGGAGAGACACGTCCACATGTACCACATGTGTGTGGTAACTACTGCAGAGATTTAAATGTTCAATCTGCCAAGAAAAAAATAGCTATTGTTGTGGCATAGTGGCCCAGTGATCATCCATAAATGAAATAGTCAGGGATCTCTCTCAGGGAACAATGCATAAGAGAGGATGGAAAGAATGTAAGAGCCAGAGGATGGAGAGGCATGTTGTGAAGCTGTTTTGTCCTCACTGAGACTGCCTCCTAGAGGAAAAGGGAGGCTCAAGAAGGAAAGGAAACCTACAAGCCTCAAGTAGTTACAAGAGCCATAAGCCCCTCCCCAAGGTTACCTGAACAGTGACCATGGCTCAGAAGACTCCAGGGTTGTTCATCTGTCCAGGGAAAGTATGCTGAGATGAGCTTCTTGGGTATGACACGGCTTCAGAGTCACTCATACTTCTGGAAGTAACCCCTCACCCATGCTCCTGGAGGTATCCCCTCACCACCCATGCTCCTGGAGGTATCCCCTCACCCATGCTCCTGGAGGTAACCCCTCACCCATGCTCCTGGAAGTAACCCCTCACCATGCTCCTAACCCTAACCCCTCACCATGCTCCTGGAAGTAGCCCCTCACCCATGCTCCTGGGAGTAACCCCTCAACCATGCTCCTAAAAGTTAAACTTGGGTTGAGTCATTTCTTTGGTTTCTCACTGGTACCCTATCTGGAGTGAGTAGACATTGGTTTGTCTTTTCTCAGGAAAAGTCATACAATAGCTGCATACCTTCTAGTATTCAGTGACAGAAAGTATGAACTTAAACATTCTGAACACTATGAACAATGAGGAGTAGTTCTAAAAGCCATTTCATGAACATAGCCAAGAAGAGACTCGCATACCTGCACTGTAACCAACATGGGCATGGCAAGAAACCAGGCCACCAAAGCTCTCACATCATTTATCTGAAATATCATACTCAAAACTACCCAGAACAATGCAAGAACTGGATAGAAGGACAAGTAGTATCTGGGGAGTCAAGGAAAGCCTTTCTGAGGATGTGACAGTTATGTTAGATGCCTACTACCAAGGGAGGCGGGAACACCTCTGGTATAAAGAAAGTAGATGTATTGGGCTGCAGAGATTGCTCAGTGGTTAAAGCATTTGCCTCCAGAACCTTAAGGACCCAAGTTCAATTCTCTAGTACCCATGTAAGCCAGATGCACAAAGTGGCGCATGCATCTGGAGTTTGTTTGCAGTGGCTGGAGGCCCTGGCAAACCCATACTTTTTCTCTGTCTTTCTGAGTTTCTCTCTGCTTGCAAATAAATATGTTTTTTAAAAAGAAAAGTAGATTATAAATACTTATCTGGTGGGAGTGAGAGCATACTGGTTTTGTTGAATGAACTCATACCTCACTGCTATGTCCCTTCTACCAATCCCACAAAACAAAAACAGTCAGAATGGCTCAGTCATAGACACAACCCACCATGAGGTTTCCTCCCCTTGAAGTCCAGCTGGGAAGGTTTGTCTAAAGAAGGCTGATTTAATAAGCACGGTGCTTGTGGATAAAACTCTGCTTAGTTCTGTGAGGCTGTCTGGAAATCTTAGCTTTTAAAATAGTGTCCTTGTAAAGTCTGCAGAGATGAGTATCAGCACTTGCTATGCCATCTGTGGAGAGCTAATTATATATACTTTGTTATTTGTCACTATGAGATATTTCAGAATGAAATGTGCAAACCATCTGCCAACAACTTTATTCACATTTCTTGGATCATCAGAACGAAACCTGATCCTTCTTTCCTCACCCCCACCTGTCAGGGAACACAAATCGTAGTGTGCACAGGGTGGGTGGATGGAAACTTCTAAAAATGGCTTTGGCACATATCAGAAAATAGGAAGTATTTTTGTAGAGAGTCCTAGAATCATTTGTATCCATGAATCTGCCTTATGTCCTGGATACCACGTTATCTAAACTGAACCTAACTCCCCAAGCACCAAGCCAGACACCAGTGATGTTGGCATGGTTGACACAATTGTTAGATAAAGAAGAAAGAACCCACGAGCCTCAAATAAGTTGCATTTTGTCATTTGATCATGTAAATGCATGGTCGCGTGATCTCCTCATCACATTTCATGCACAAAGGCAAACCCAGCGTTTGTGTTTGGAAAGGCAGGTGCACGATTATTTCTGCAAAGAAAAAGAGAGTCATTTGCAGAAATTTTTTTCCACGGAGATGATTGGGCAATTATAGACATACATGCTAATTCTGTTCCCTCCTCTGCCGGGCCATCTTCGATCTGTCAAGTGGAGGGGCCCTTCTCTCTGATAAGAAGAGAAAGCTGCAGAAACAAAGATAAGGAAGTTGAACAGTGAACTTCGCTGCTAGTAGATATCAACCTATTCCCACATGTTAAAGCATTTCTTTTAGAAAACTTTAGTTGATATCTTATATGGTCTGGACACCCCCGAGATGCAGAGATCCAGTGTTGTTTCTAAAACACGTCATTTTTATGCTACTTTCTAACCTATAGTCTGTTTGGGAAGGAAATGAGAAATGTGCCGGAAGATAAAAGTGGACTATTGCAAACTCCACTTCCCTCAAAGGTGAAACCTTAGAACTTGGAATATTCTAGAAGGCCTGAAAATTAAAGAAATACTGTATATTAATGCTAGTGCTTGAGTTTCCTCATTTTAATACTGTTTGCTCTGCTTGTGCTCCTTCTAATATTTCTTCTCCCCAACCCCATTCCACTGATGCTCTCTTAAGTGGGGTTATTGCTATTTACTGTGGTGTAATGAACTTAATCCATATTTAAACAATACACATAGCAAGCTTGAATAGTATGTTCTAATAAGGTTTTTAAAAACTTAATTCTACTTTGCTGTTATGAAAGCAGTTATGATTTAGTTACTCTAATATAGTGAAAGATATGATTGTACTGGAAGAACCACAGGTATATATCCCAAATATGTGATTTCTTGTCAGCAAAGTAATTTATTTAATAACTAAGGAAGGAAGATGGCATTTAGGTTGTCTAGGAAAGATATAAAAAATTAATCATGCAGCCAGTTTAAATAAGTACACTTTCCCAAAAGTGACTACATTGTAGGAAGTAAAGAAAGGACTTTATAGAAATAAGCTGTGAAAAATTCCATCAAAATTCTAGGGTTTTGAAATTATGAAAACAGTCAAATGGTGCCCCTGTCGTCTAATTATGGAAACTACCAGCTCACTCACTGATTCAATATCCAGCAAGTATCTGAGGAAATTACAAAATATGAGAGTCTCTTTTCCCTCAGAAAAGACCATAATGGTCTGCACGAGCCACTGGAGAGATGGCATCACACCAAATTAAGCTTGCTTCTTTTTGTGAAGGACCCATTAGAATCCTCAGGCCAGATTATATCACACATAATACATTGTGATATCACCTTGGTTCTGCTTAATTTAACCTTTTCATCAATGATCTGAGTGAACATATTGCTATTTGTAGCCAACCACGGTAACAACTGTAGCAGATAAAAGAATCAAGGAAAAACATAATATCAAAAGAATCAAATATAAAATTGAACATGCATAAATGTAAAGCCTGTTTGCAGAGGGCTTGAGAACAGTTGCACAGATGTTCAGTGAGATGTGCCTTTAATGGAATTCCTATAACACCGGAGAACAGCTCATGTCAGCGGTTGTTTCATAGGTGCTCTCTAGGTGAGAGTGAGGTCCTAGATCAGGTGTCACCCTTAAAGAGCATATAATAAGATGACTACCTCAGCATAAACCTAACAATTAAAACTACTACACGAGTTCTAGCCGGGTTGTGAAACACTCTCATTATTCATCTTCATATAACAACCTAGCAAACTGAGCTTCAAAGAGTTCAAGAACACATCCAGTGTCAACAGACCAAGTAGTCATTCCGTTCATTATCCTCCATGAAAAAATTTAGAAAACCACTGCCCACAAATGCTGTTAAAATGGCAAATTATTACCTCTAGACATAGTGAATTATGTTCTAGAATATCTAATATTTCACAAGAAAAATGAATGCATCATATTAGATCATTGTTGAATTTTCTAAGATTCATGTAACTAGAAAATACTGACAGACAAATGTCATAATCAGAAAGATAAACTTAGCACCTTTCTTGTAAGAGAGGCTGAGATAACAGTAATCCTGTTGAGGACTAATCTTTTATAAAATAGTGAAGATAAGAGATAAAGTAATTGAATCCTCTTTAAAGGAAGAAAACATCATTCTACATTGGTTACTTACCACACTGAGCTGTTGATCCGAGAGACCTACGAGGTCCATAAACAAGACAGGCTTATGTCAAAGCTCTTGATTTCCCGCCCCAGGCAAAAGATAAGACCCCATTGCTGAAGATGTTTTGTGAGGCTGCTCTCACAAAACACGGAGAGACCCTGCTAGATCTGGGAAGGAAGCCAGCCTGTAGAGTGCTGGAAGGTGTTACATGAGCGTCCAGGGGAAACTGGCCAACAATAATTGGAGAAAGCAGGAGACACTGCTATACTGACAATGGTCTGAGAATGCAGAGGTCATTGCAATAAGGCAGAGACCCGCCAGGCAAGAAGTACTCACTGGTGCAAGAATGGCACTTAACCTAGGCAGATAATGAACGGCTCTCTGATTGGCTAAGAGATCAGCTCGATGGCAAGAAACCCTTAGCTGGAACTGGGATCCAAGGTAAATTCTTATAGAGACCAAGAACCCTGTCTTCAAGGGGAAGCCCCCACTAACCATTGGCCTACAGAGAGACTATACCCATTAAAATTTTGCCAAATTAACAATGTTTGTGCTATTTAACCTTTACTGACTTCATTCTGTTAGAATGGAAATGACCACGAGAGACCACTCTGAAAGGAAAGGTTTTAATAGGAGGAAAAGTGAGCTGCCGGGCATTTTTCACCAAGGGTGGCAAAAAAGCACGCGAGGCAGGTTTAGATCAGGGCTTTTAAAGAAAAAAACGTTCAGGTTGGGGTCTTGTTGGTCACATGAGGTTGGGTGCGGGGCTCAGGGGGTCACGTGCTCTCAGGATCAGGAGGGGGTCGGAAGGACAGTCTCTTGGAAGGACAATCTCTCAGGCCAGGTGTTGTTTCTTGTTGCCTTAACCTCTTACCAATCTCTCCAGCACCTGAACATATGATTATTTTCCTTAAGGACTTGTGAATATAGTACAAGAAACCGAAATAAATAGCTGGCTTATAGCAGATCACCATAGAACCAGTTAAACATGGGAGCAGAAGAGAAGCATCAGGAAGTTATTTAAGATGTTAGGTAGTCACAGTTGGCTCAGATATTAGAGCAGCAAAACAGATTAAAACATTATAGTTCTTATATGATGTAGGACCTATAAGAATGGCATTTAGCAAAAGACATTTTGTAAACCATTATAGAAGCATAAAATCAGGTTAAAGTCAACAATATATGACAAAGAAATATAGTTTGGATGAGCACCTTAAAAATTTTGTATAATTCTTAAAACATGAACAAAATAGCATATTAACATAGCGAGTAACTGAGCATTAAGAGTCAGACATTGTATTATTGGAGAACATAGCGGAAGCTTCCTTAATCGAGAACTTTAAAATAAAGCATTTTTAGCATAAATAACTGTTAT